>JAVQJD010077586.1:0-60088 GCA_036023655.1 Nannoperca australis
GTGATCTCGAGATAACGGCATTAAAAAATGATTGCAAGCATGGCCGCTCTCGGCTTCCGTAAATCCGCACCAGCATCTTGTGACACAATTTTCCTAAGGGCGGAACCAAGAACAGATGAATCCCATGCAGGCGCCGAGTCGGACTCATTGACGTGAAGCACAAGTCGGACTCGGAAGCTGTGACGGTCGGAAACGGAGGGATGTGGCTGCTGTCAGTGTTGGTGCCTCTTCTAAGGCTGTATTTATGCGGAATTAAAGTTCTTATCTATCAGATGTTCAACAGCTCTTTTACGCTACCAGGTCAGGTCAATTAATGTTTCCCAAATGTTTGTTACTGTCTGCTAATGTATATCCTTTTAAAAGTTATAATTTCTCAGTGTCTGCATGCCGAACGCCTTTTAGAAATGTCACCGTTTACAAAAGTGTTACCTTATTCAACGACAAATGAACGTTACGACTTTTAATAACTGTCTTATGTTCGTTAGTTCGGCATACTTCTGATTTGCCAAGAATGTAACATTTGATGAATTCTAAACTCGTACTTTTCTAACAAAATAATGACATGTAGCTAACCTTGTAAACCAAATCTGGAAAAAAAAATGCGACTGAAGTGGAAAGAACTGCTGCCAGAGGGATCACATGTGTGCGGAGTTAACTAGCTAGAAGAGCAACTGTTGACAGAGATAAAGCCGGATACTTTAAAGGGGTTTATTCTTGTAAACAGTCGAGGCGACTTTAAATTGGGGATATTCTTAACGGAGTTTGGTGCCTCTGTTTGTGTGAGTGCACATTTCATTTCACATTATTTCAAGTCTATCTTAAAACAGCAAGGTGCCAACATGAACATTAAAAAAATGTGTAATGTAAATCAATGTACCCTTACATGTATGATTTAATAGTATGTTAGCTAGATCTGTAAGTCTAAGACCTGTAGGCTACTTTGAGGAACTTCGGTTAAAAATACTATATGTCATTCAATAAGGATATTTAAGCACAATCACACATAAACTAGTCAAACTGATGCTGAAAGCAGTGAACTAATATGTTCCACTGTCGTGCATTCTACAAGAGCATATTCTTTATAAGAATTACTATAAGAAAAATTACAAACAAAACCTTAAGGAGTTTATTTCGTTTTTTAATCATAGGTTACTCATTCATTTGAATAACAGTAATGTCTAAAAGATCATATGATCACAGTGCCATGCCATAATTATTGGCATACTATCACATACAGAATATAAATATAATTTATATTCAAATATAAATATATATATTTTAATTTTAATGTATTTTTCAATTGAATTACAGGGGTTTTCCTGTAGGGAAACCTGCCTAAATAATTGGGTATGTTTGAGATTATTAAGCATTAAAATGAAGAATCAAACTCAACTTGTTCCAGAGGCTCTCTAGAACCCATGCGATGTGATTAAAAGCTGTGGATAAAGCTAAGAAAGGGGCCCTTGAGTTCAAATGATGTTGTCAAAACCCTGAAAACAACGAAACGACACATGGAGCGTGTAAATTACTATTTTGCTGGGAGGCTCCGAATGCACACGAGTGTTCCCCGTTCGGAGTATTTCGTTGAAATTTAAAGTGGTAAACCAAAATGAAACTGTGCATGAACGCATGTGACGGTAGAGTGAGACACCATTGATGCATTAGGCCTACATTTTAAAACAATGGGGTGAGTGTGTCTTCAGACACACACTCGTATAATCTCACAAAGAATGAAGGTTGTAATAGGTAAGGGGATTTCTCAAATCCCTGTTATTTGCATGGAATATGCATCTGTTCATTTGTTGTTTGTTGTCATAACCAGTACGATGTGATTACTTAAACTATAAAAATGGTGCCTAGATTGTAAAAAAAAAAAATTATAATAATTTATTTACAGAGTGTAAAATGTGCAAAATGTAAAATGACCGAATAACAGATTAGCTTCCTGTGCGTCTTAGACTGTAAATAAAGATGGACGCCGCGCCTCCACTTCCTCCTGCGGTACAAAAATAAAACCAAAATAACCCGGATATGGGAGCTGCCATCTTGCCCTGGTGACATCATTTGGAGGCGGACTCTGCGCAGTCGCGCTCGAGTTCCCGCCTATACGCCACCCGCCCGAACCAATCACGAGCACACTCAAAGTTGTCAATCATGACGTGACCCTCCCCATTCTTTTTTTTATTTAATCAATTTACTAATAAAAAGAAACTTATCAGACAAATGAACACATGATCAGCATAAGAACAACAAAAAATGACGGAAAATGTATTTGATGTGTAATTTTACTTTTTAGTTTTGCTCATGTCCCATCTGCTAACATGGAGGGTGCAGAGTTTATTACCTGTACTGCAGCCAGCCACCAGAGGGCAATCCAGATGTTTTGGCTTCACTTTTGGGGTGCTGTCACGTCGTCCACCTGTATATACAGTCTACAGTCTGTCTTGATGATGAAGCTAGTCTTGAATTACTTCATATTAAAGGAATAGTTTAACATTTCTGGATAAGCACTTGCTTTCTTGCTTAGAATGAGATGAGTGGATTGTTTCCACTCACGTACCAGCACTTTTAAACCTCGCTAATTACATTTTGTATCTTGTTTAATCCGTACAAAAACCAATGTGTAAAAGTGACAAATTGCGATGTTACGGGAGGTTATGTGCACTATAGCACCACGCTAAATCACAGATGAGTGTGGTCGCAAGTATGACTGACCACACCTAGCTGTGATGCTGTTTTTGGTCTGTTTGGTTTGAGAGAACTACCTTTCAACCCGTAGAGGCCAGAGCAGCAATGTTTTGCGGACTTGGTCTTTAAGCATTGTTTTAAGCATATGTGGGCATGCGTTTGATGAAAATCCTGCAGCCACCAAACGATAGCTTGTAGTTGTGCCATTGTTTCATAACATAAATCAATCCTTAATATGGCATAAGCTAAAAGTGAAACTAACCAAGAACATACGTGGGTTTTCTTCTTTCTTAACGTGATTTTTGCATCATTAATCAGTCAGTTCAGTCTTGTCCAAAAGGGTATGGCAGAAATGGAATTAAATGACCATTTGCATGTTAACAGGCTCAGACAGCAGCAGAGGTAAAAGTAAAGTTCTTGTGTGCATGTAAACACAGCTGAAAGATTTTACAATTTTTCATCTCAGTAGAGCTTCACAAATGGCTTATGTTTTTTTAATCAACATCCTCAAATGTTTATTTCACTATTCTTGTTAGGTACTCAGTAAAGCGAAGGCATCCAAGTGGATTGCTTACTGAAGGAACCAATGGAGGGTAAAAGTTCTGGACCTTCATGCTCTGGCCTCAATCTGGTCGCACACCCACGGGCAAAGAGCAAAGTCTGGAAATACTTTGGCTTTGACACAGATGCAGATGGCTGCATATTGCACTGGAAACGGATATACTGCCGCGTATGCATGAGTCAAATTGCGTACTCCGGAAACACCTCTAACCTGTCGTACCACCTTGAAAAAAACCACCCAGTAGAGTTCAATGAGTTTGTGAAGAGCAACACGGATCAGATGCGCGAGGCATTCGCCACAGCGTTCTCCAGGATAAAGACTGAGCCTTCGAGTCTACATGTTCAGCAACAACCCCAGGACACAAACTTAAGACAGAGCTTAGGCTATGAAAACAGACGACACAATGATCTGACAGCAGCTGTCATCAACTTTATCTGCGAGGGATTGTACCCAGTATCTGTAGTCGAAGAGCCTACTTTCAGGACCTTAATGAGTACCGTTGATCCTGGGTACTCTCCACCGAGCAAAAGCGACCTGGCAGTTAAAATGCTTCCTCAGATGTATTGCCGTACCCGGGACATGGTCTTTAGTGAGATTTCAGGGGTTTTAAACTGTGGCGTTACTACAGACTTTTGGCAAAGCCAAACCCAGAATAGAACGTACATTTCGCTCTCTATGCATTCAGTTAATTACAACAGTTCAACCGGCTTCTGTGTGACTAATAAGTGCCTTAAAACGTTTGAAGTACAAGAGGACAACACAGCTGAGAACATCACCAGATCGATGTACGAAGCCTTCGTTGAATGGGGGATAACTCACAAAGTCAGTGGTGCCACCACAAATGGCTCAGTGGATGTTGTCAAGGCATGCTCGCTCCTGGAACTATCAGTGGAAATGCCTTGCCTTGGACATACTGTTAATCGTGCAATGGACGAAGCCTTTCAGCTGCCGCGAGTAGGCAGCTTTTTGGGATGCTGTCGCAAACTTGTTGATCATTTCAGAGAGCCGTTGATGTATCTGCTGAAGGAAAAACAGAAGCAGCATGGCCTCTCTCAGTGTGCACTTATCACAGACAGGGGTAGATCTTGGTTGGCCACACTGGCAATGTTACAAAGATTGAAAGGGCAACAGGTTGCAGTAACTGCAACACTGATAGAGAATTCCAGCAGCCACCCTTTCAGCTTTGATGGCCCTGATTGGGCTTTGTTGGAGGGCTTGATTGAAGTTCTCCAGCCTTTTAAAGTTGTGGCAAACATGATAACTTCTTGCAGGTACCCAACCATTAGTATGGTTAGGCCTGTGCTTCATATGCTATTGAATACCACCCTCAAGGTCAAGGAAGGGGACCTCAAAGAGATCAGCATGACCAAAGAGGTTATCTCAAAGGTTCTATCAAGCACCTATTCACCGAATTCACAGCTATCGCAAGAAATTTCAACATTCCTAAACATTGCTACCTTCCTGGATCCTCGGTACAAGAAGTTGCCTTTCCTGTCCACCCAGGAACGCTCCAAAGTCGAGAATAACATCATCGAGGAGGCAAAAGCTATTCTGGAGAAGCAGATTGCGGAGCGACCATGCCTAGACGATTTCTCATTGGTATCTGATGAGCCACCGAGCAAAAAGCAGACCACTCTAAGAGAATCTTCAGCCACCAGTGTAACTCAAAACAACCCTTTGGCTGCCATATTTTGCCAGTCTGACGCAGACCAGAGCCAGGAGGAGCTGCATGCACAGGTGGTAGAGGAGCTGAGCAACTATAAATCACAAAGAGTCCTAGGTCTGGATGAAGACCCTTTACTGTGGTGGACAAGTCATGCACCCTTGTTCCCCACCCTACCCAAGGTGCTCCAGAAGTACTGGTGTGTTCCGGCCATGAGTGTACCTTGTCACAGGCTGTTCAGCTCCTCTGGGACTGTTCTGTGTGGGAAAAGGAACCGTATAGCTCCGAATTTAGTAGACCAGCAGGTCTTCTTGTATGAGAATTCGCGAAGCTACTATGAGCCTGAACCCTGTGACGATGATGACAATGTTTGGGAAGGAAACTGTAGTCTGGGTCAGCCAATGACTTGATCCCTTGCATGTGTTAGGCTTACATGTCATACCTGTTGGAGCATTAAAATATAATCAAGGTGTATCAGTCTAGCTTTAATATGTGCATTTTAGCATCGTCATTGTGAGCATGTTAGCATTTAGCTCAAATCACAGCTATGTAAAAGTACAGCCTTGCAGACGTAGCATAGCTGTAGTCCGGTACATTTCTGGGCATGTACGGGTTAAAGAAATAAGAAACATTGTATCAATTAGAAAAGCTTTAGAGGTGCCATTTTCTACTTCTCCTGTGTCCAGCCTTAATGCTAAGCTAAGCTAACAACATCCTGACTGTACTTAATGCACAAAAAATGAATTGAACTTAATCTTCTCATCGTAGTCAGACACAACTTCAAGATGGAATAAGTGTATTAAAGCCTGTAAATCAAAAATATAAATTTCTATAATAATATAATATAAGCTTTTTTTTATTTACCTGTTGCACAAATGAGAGAAAATCATTAAACTGCTATAGTTGACATCCCATTATTTCTGTCAAACTCTGTACAGAAAATGTACATGTATTGAAATAAACCTAACAAGAGAACCAGCCATAACGCTGTAATATTGGATCCAACGCATCTGTAATCAAAGTAATTGTAGTGATTACCTTCTTCCGGTATGTTATAAGCTCTGTTGTGTCTTTTTGGCCTTTTCAGTTGCACTTTTTCTTTCCTCGGGCTCTTTGATTAAACTTTTTTTAGTTTTGTTTGGGATATACTTTGTAAATACATACTGTATATGGATATTGCAGCATTAACAATGGACACATTTTATAAATGCCTTGCAGAATGCTCTGTAAAACACCAGTAAATATACATATGATATTAAACAACTCCATGCAAGTAAAGATTTTGTTATTAACATTAGCTTGACTGGTTGGTTGATGTCCAAACGTGATTTTTTTAAAACACATTTAACCCTGACTGTTATTTAAAAACTACAATCATATTGACACTGATTCCCAAAGAAATGGAAATGAAGGATTGCGTAATGTTCTCATGTGGTCCCCTCTCTCCTCCCACACAGTCTTACCCAAGCAAAATGGAAAGGTTGCCATTGTGACTGGGGGTACCAGAGGAATGGGTTTTGAGACAGCGAGACACCTGGCAAGCCTGGGCATGCATGTTGTAATAGGTAGGCTACTGTCCAATCATATGCCTTTTTTCAGCAGTCCAGATGTAATTTGCAATTGTTCCCTCGTCTTACTTAAAAATAAAAAAATAAAATCAAAATTTTGACTATGAATAAATGAAATCAATTGGCTGTTCTTTTAAATTTGCACTTTATATCTTAAGATTGGACTCATGGAACCTGGTGTTTTGTATTTACAATGCATCAAACAGCTTCCATACTGTATGTTTGAGGTGGTACACAGTGTTGGAGTATTTAAAAGACCTACGAGTAACCTTACCCCCCCATTAGAGTACATTACATTGAACCGAGTAATGAAAGTTATAGTCTTACATTTCAGTCAAACAAGAACTATCTCCAGTATGCAGGTGCTTTTGTGATTGCATGAGTTTATGTTATGATTGGTTCAGTAGTCAGAATTATGTATAAAATAGCTTAGATTGATTCTGTACACGTCAGGTAATAATTTTTAGGATACATGGATGCTTTGAACAGAGGTGAAATGGCATTCTTTAGCCAGTCTTATTGAGTCAGTGTAGGATTGAGTTGGAAGTGGATATCTGCGGGACATCTGCCCACCGAGCCTCTCTGATCTCCATCACCTCCAGCTGGGAACGAGATAGAAGAGGGCACGGCAGCTGTCAGGACGATTCGCGAAGAAGGCGGCCCTGGCAAAGGTAATCATCTGTCTGTCTCGTCGTCGTCTTTGCTCACACCTGTCATTTATAGCACACTTTTAGCCAAAACAAAATAAAAATGCAAACGTATGTATATAATTTAAGCCATCTGTACAAAATAATTTGTAGCCTGAATTTTATTTACATTTTCTTTTGAATATTGGGCACAAATTGGTATGTTGAAAATAGTTTCCAACCCTGTTTTAATAGCTTAACCTTAACTTAAACACTGCTTTTCTATTCTACAAGATAGACCTCCCTCATAGGATAGTCAACATCCTATCTGGAATGATCAGTTACGTCGGTAGACTGTACGGCAGTGTGTAAATTGTAGACCCACACGTTTGCCAGCTTTTCGGCAACTGTTAAATAAAGAGGTGCACGTCATGTGTGTGTTCCAGATGGTTGTAACTTGTAACGGCTGACACAGCTGGCAGTCTGCCACCGTCACCACAGCAGGAGGCTCCTTCTCTGGCACTCGGAGCAAGGGAGGGAGGGTTATGTATCTAGGGCTGTATTCACAAAGAGTGGCTCCTCGTGACGGAATTATGAGAAAATTCTTAGAAATAATGAATTTTTCTAAGGGTTTCCACTTGAAGTTAAGACTAGGTCGTGGTAAAGATAAAGGTTATTTGCAAAGCGTTCTTAGCCCTTATGAGAGCTCCTAAAGTAGAAACTGTTAGGAGCAGAGAGGAGGACTTTTAAGAGGCTTAAGTGGAGAAAATGGCAAAAAGACCAAAATATATCAAATCAAAAGTGAATATTGTCATTTGGCAGCAGAGAGGCCTCTTTCATTGTTACATGATCATATATTACTGCATTACTGTTACTGATGCATTGGCATATAAGCAGAATTTTAATGCTGTGATGGTGAAGCTGATATATATAGATATAGATATATGTGTGTGTGTGTATACAGTGAGTAAAAGAAGTATTGATCACATCAACATTTTCCTCAATAAATAACAACCAAAGTAATCCATACATACAAAAACAAATAAGTTCAGAAATTAAGTTATAATAATGTGAAATGACACAGGGGGAGGGAGTATTGAACACACGAAGAAAGGGAGGTGCAAAAAGGCATGGAAAGCCAAGTCACCAGCTGAAAGCTATCGGTATTTAGAAAGCAATCCTGCCCCTTGTCAGTGCAAATTAATATCAGCTGGTTCCGTGCATGCACGCTGCATAAATAGGCCAGTCCTAATGACGCCCCTCATTATCTCCACACAAAGAGCTCTTTGTTTTAGTCCGGCTGTACGAATTAGATTAGTGATTTACTGAATTCTAAGGAGGCTTTTCATGTGGACAGTGTAGCACAACGTTACTTCAAACCCTCTCTTGTGAGAGGGTTACAATTAGTGTTAGGCAGAATACACTGCAGTGGGGGAGTTTAATTCATTTTAAATAGGTGCTCAAGTATGATAAATAACATGCCTGCAGTTGCTAAGAAATAAGGCTACCGGGGTTTAGAGAGAACACAAACTAGGCTGTACGTAGCTTTAATCCCCACAAAAGGCCACATTCAGTCCAGATTTCCAACTCAAATTCTTTTTCAATCCCAGTTTAACCAGTCTTAAATTGCCCGTTGGGTAACTTAAAGGCTTTGCACCAAACTTAAGTAGATTTCTGCATTTGTTGAAAATAAAATTCACCAAAATGGCAGAGAACTACTCCATTACAAGTAAATGTGCATTCTGCATTCAAACTTAGTAGTATTACTGGAATTATCAACAAACTATAAACCCATTATGTTTTTATTTATTTTTTATTTAAAATCTTCATCTGTAAATACCATAACTACTAATTATAGCCATTAAATAATGATACTAAAAAGTACTGTATTTCCCTCTAAAATATAGTGGAGTAGCTATGTTGTTACACTTTCTCACAATGTCGCATATATAGCACATAGTTTATATATTGTATTCTTTGTTTGTGGGTTCCAGCTCAAGTGTATGGAAGCCAATAGGAGACTACATTAAAATGATCATTTTAAACTTGAAAATTAAAGTGTAATTCCACATTAGCATTAGCATTTTCCACATGTATGTGTTAAATTAAAAAGTTCCAATCCAATTAGTATTTTAATTTTCACATACTCGTATAGGCGTTTTGACCATATTAAAGCAAAAATGGAAAAGCTGTCTGACATGTCTTTTTCAAAGTCGCAACCTGCTGTACAGTGGACAAAATTTAAAGTGTTTAAATTAAAATGCAACGTTAACAATGTAGTCAGATTTTTCCATTTATGTAAGCTAGGGCTGTTTGGAATACATTTTGGGAGTCGCATATGAATTAAAAATAATTTAAGTTCATTAAAACTAATTGAATACTGAAATTACCATTTAAATGCACTAATAAGTCACAATTCAAATAAAAATGCAATTTTATAACAATTTGAAAATGAAAACATTTGACGTTTCATTTTCAACAACTTTAACCTTCTGAAATTGTTAGAAAATTGCTTTTTTACTTTAGTTGTGATATGTTGTAGTTCAGAGAATCCTCCATTGAGTCCAGTTAAGAACAACTGCGATCTCAAAGAAGGGGGATATATATATATATATATATATATATATATATATATATATATATAAATATAAATATAAAATTCGGGAAATTGTGAACGACATTTGACATTTTTAATTGGCAATAACTTTTAAAGTTGTTAAAAGTTTCACCGATCTCCATTGGCACATGCCTGTCATTTCCTGTTTGTACAAAATGGTAAAGAGCATGCATTTCCTATTATAATAATATTAATACTTCCCTATAGGGATTAATATACTTGACAATAAATGCTGTTTTTATTAATCTCAGACAGTTCCTGTTAATCGGTGCTAACGTGATTTTTCTGTTTAAAGCCGAGTTCGTCTTCATGGACTTGACCTCGCTGAAATCCGTGCAACAGTTTGTTCAGAAGTTCAAAGACCGAGGTCTGCCCCTCCATGTTCTGGTTAACAACGGTAGGCTGCTTTGGTGGAGTCCCCATTGTTCTGTTTTCAGAAGTCCGGATGTCAGTCAAACATTTTTTACGATACGCATTCATTTAAAAACACATCTGCCGTCTTCTGCCGCTCCCTCATGGTAGCGGGCACCATGCTGGTTCCTGAGACGCAAACGGAGGACGGCTTCGAGTTCCACTTCGGCCTCAACTACCTCGGCCACTTCCTGCTGACCAACCTGCTGCTGGACACGCTGAAGCGGTCGGGAAGATGGGGCTGCTGCTCCAGAATCATCAACATGTCCTCGGCCACGCACTACGCAGGAGTTGTGGACATGGCTGACTTAAACAGGAGGTAAGAAGAACACCGGAAATCATCAAACGGCTGTTTAAACGCATCTTGGGCTCATGCATGTGCAGTAGTGCAACGTACGAATTGGCCAGGTGAAGTGGAATATAGATCAGGGAGTGGTCTCCTCCCACCGGGAAAAAAAGTTGTATATGCACAAACAAAACGTTGAATTTCCTAAAATATAAAAAGAGCTTTGCACATGGACAGTAGGTACAAATCTGTGTAGGTTTGAATATCACGATAATAATATAACTGTAAACTTTGAACTATTTGTCATTTAGACCCCCGTGTGTGTGTGTGTGTGTGTGTGTGTGTGTGTAGCTTAGTCTTTGAAGCTAAGAACACGGCATGTCAGATAGAGAATAATCCGCACACTCTCCCTCGTGCCCGTCTCCAGGATCTTCTACAGTTCCCACGGCGCCTACGCGCAAAGCAAACTGGCTCTGGTCATGTTCACCTACCACCTGCAGGAGCAGCTGGCGGCCGGCGGCTTCCCAGTGTGCGCCAACGCCGTGGACCCCGGCATGGTGGACACGGCGCTGTACAACAACCTGTGGAGCCTCGCCCAGGCACTGAAGAAACCGGTGGCCAAGATACTGTTCAGGGTACATTTCTACTAACACAGCTTACGCCGATTTATCTGAATCATGATTTCTACCAAGTTTGGGTACAGTTTACGATTTGAAATTGGGTTTTTTATTTGTTTTCATGCAAAATGCAGGACCAAAACGTGATTAAAACTGATTTTTTTGGGGCCTTTGTGCGAGAACAGTTTGAACAGTGCTGTTATTCAAGAAGTCAAGGTTATGCCATACAGCTGTGGAGTGTCAGTATCTGATGCTTCAACTAAGTAGAGCACGGACATCTATTTTAGTAATCAGGAAACTTTTCATGAATGAATGCATTTAAATAACTTTATTCAAGCTTATTTACCAGCTTTTTAAAAAGAAATGACAAAATTAGCTCCATATATTAGACACTCTTTACCAAAACAAAAATAAATTCTATTAAATAACCAAAGATAACAGTATTTTATTTGAATAAAAGTACATTTTGCTTCAATCTACCACATTTTTGCGAAACAAACGGGGTTTCCGGTTATGGTTGCCTTTTCACTGAATATTAAGTTAGAGAATATAACATTTCCGTAAACATTTTGACACCAAAATTCAAATGAATCGCCCAGGCCTGATTCATCGCTTCGTGTGATTGTGCACAAAATGTAAGTCCGACAGCAACGGAAACATCAGTGAAACACCGGTTACAGACTTAAAAGTTGTCGTTTTAAGTAAGAAGAGTGAGAAACAAAAAGGCTGTTGAGGAACCCTTCACTAAAAGTCTGCTTCACCCTATGACAGTTGCATCTTAAAAAATTTCTACAAGATTGTGCCATTTTCACAACTCAGTCCTCCCTTTGGCAAACCGAGGCCAGTTTCCAGTTATTCTATAAAGGATTGTGACAGTAACCACATTTAGAAATTTAGAAGACATTACAGAAATGCCAGTCTAGCTTTTATAAAGTATCCCCCAATACAATAAACCGGAGACTTTGTAAGTAGTAGCAGGATTTGGATTTCACTTCAACGACTTCCTGTCGTATCCGTTTCATCCTGGTCAAACTGAGTCATGTTCCGATATCTGCAGATCTTAACAGAGCAAAAAACATTATTATGCGTTATTATGCGACATTATGATGATAATAATAATTACGCCGTAGTCTGCGTGATTTTGGAGTTTAAATATGTTGTTGAAATCGACTAAAATAAAACTGAAAATACTTTAAATAAACATAATAAAACTTTATGTAAAATGGATGTTCACACCACCAGTCAGTTCTTCTCGTAAAAAAAATAAATAAATATTATTTATCTTAATTTTACAAACATGAAACAAAGAATAGAAAGACTTGTTAGTTGTTTCCCCCCCACAACCTGGTGACACTTCTTTTCTTCACGCACGTCCTGCTTCAGACTCCGGCAGAGGGCGCATCCACGGCCATCTATGCCGCGGCTGCCTCCGAGATGGAGGGGGTCGGGGGCAGCTACCTGTACAACGGCCGGAAGAAGCAGTCCTCCAACATCTCCTACGACCCGGAGCTGCAAGCCGAGCTGTGGAGGAAGAGCTGCGAGCTGGCCGGCCTTCGGGAGGCCTGACGCGCCGCGCTGGGGGGCGGTCCTGTAGGTTCTTCTATCTACCTGGAGCTCGCTAGCGATACCGAACCACTGCCTTACTTTTATATTGTCCCGATACTTTAATATCTAGAATTATAATCTGTACCTGCTGTGGCAAAGCATTATGTTTGATAGGTCATAGGAGGCCACTACAATTGACCAAACAAAAACTATGTCAGCTTTGGTTCATGTTATGGCCTGCGGGCACGTAAATGAAGAAATAATAATAAATGGCTATTGACTAATGACACATCCATAACTATGGACTAACAGTGGTATATGATGGTGGAAAACCTACCATACGCATAGAAAACCCAACAGAACCAACATATCACCTGCCATCAGCCACTTTTTAATTTATGCTCTGCCATTTCCCGCCACCTTTGCTACACGCTAACTTTGCTGCACGCTAGCTTTGCTGCACGCTAGCTTTGCTGCACGCTAGCTTCTGCTACAAGCTAGCTTCTGCTACGAAGTCGAGCACCATGTTCTCCAAATTGCGCGTATGTTTGCAGGCACTAAAGCCAGACTTTAACTTTGGTATCACAGCAAATGTTTCAAGTAGAGCAGCTTCACTCTGTCAAATAATTACAATCTGAGCACACAAACAATCGAAATGCCTATTTAAGCCTACAACATGATTCTGTATGTTTTTTTTATTATTTATTTTTATTTTCTGGCACTGTCTCCATTTGCATTTCAATATTATATATATATATGTGATGTGTGAGTGTGACTTGTATAGAAGCCAAATTCTACGAAATGATTGTATGAGTTAAACTTTGAGTCTACATGTTGGTATTCTGTAATTAAGTTGTCAATATATTCGAATTATTTAATTTCTAGGCCTTAAAGATTTCCAAACTGACTGTACCAGATGTAATTGTTAAAAACAATAACTGCGTAACACTGGCTTAACTTCAGTTTTAGGGTAGATTACCACAACATGGACTTTGTAACCTTTTACGTTCGTTATATGTCTCAGTGCAATACTAAGTAGCAGTTATATTTGAAATGAAACAACCCCCAAATACTAATGGCTTTAGCTTTACTAGACAATCCGAAGTGTTTGCTAATGTGTCCGCCGCTGAAAATAGTCCCCAACAAAGGCACGATTTCCTGCTGTTTGAGTTACTTTTGTTGAAAACTACAATGACCAGGTGATTTAAAATGCTACCACAGGAAGTCAGGAAGTGTTAAGGAACAGATTGTTGGACACACTGTTGGTTTGAGCCTTTTGATTTGTTGACCGTAAGAAAAATATGAAACCATGCCAGCCTTGTCCTTTAACATTTTCTATGTTGATCAATTTCAAATATGTAGAAACATGTTTTTCAAATTGTTAATCATGACATCTAGTTTTTTAATGTATATTTAAGTCTAAGTACAGTACCAGTCAAAGGTTTGGACTCACTTTCCCATTTACTTTTGACTGGTACTGTATATCAAAACCCCTTTTTGTATTGGGTTTAAATGGTTGCTTGAATCTCTAAAATACATTTAAGTAATCTGTTATTTATATTTGAATTAATCAGGTGTAATTGCACAAGCTAACCTACTGCAAGCTGCTACATTATGAGTTTTAATTGGTTAGTTGAAAGTGTCTCTTGTCTGCTGATCAATACGAAAAAGTGAATAGCGCTATATAAATAAAACTGAATTTAATTGAATTTAACCTCCCAAAATTTGGGGAAAATAATAATGCAGACCCTGCTTAAGAAATCACAAAGTTTGACGAGTTAGATTTAACATGCAGGTATCCAATCACCATCTGCTTGACGTGCCAAAAAGATTGCAACACAGATGAATGACAGTCTGGTTGTACAGTTACTTTAAGTGTAAATGATCCAGGTTGCAGGTGTTTACTATTACCTATCTCTATATTGTATTTTTGTCTCTAATTTCCTCTATCCTGTAAAATGTACTGTATACAAAACATTTCAGTTGGAAGCTACATTCCGATCAAATGTCCAATGTATTGATTATATATTACGCACAAATGGTTTTCCATGATCACTGTGAATGATGCGTTTCTCCAGTGTGTATTAATCTGTAATCATGTGAACAGACTGTTTACATTTATATCAACAGATTGAGAAGGATGTCCCACTTCTGGCAAGATTATGTTGATCGCTAATAAACGAATTGCCTTTGAAAGTCTGAGCCATGTGATGTTTTATAATTTGGTTATTTTTGATTATATTGATTTTTTTTCCATATTATTTTACTTTATATTTTTTATTTTAAAGATATCATGAGCACATGGCATCTTTTGACTTGTATACGTATACTTACTTCAGCGAGACTTGCTCAAGTTGTGTTAGATTGCAGTGAGTAGTCTCCATCACCTAAATATTGAGCATTAATAGAAACCCTCATGATGTGATGAAAGAAGCTCATCATCGGACTCAACTAATCAGGCATTCATTCATTTCATTTTTCAACACTTTTTTCCCACTGTATTGAAAGAAATATTTAATACAGTTAAGAGACTATAAAATGTGTATTACGTCAAAAGAATGGACAATTGAACACAATAAAAAATTTATATATATGTATATAAATAGGCCTCAGCAAATTCTGAGGATCAACACAGTAATCAGAAACTTTTATAATAAGCCTGATAAAGACAAAAAAGCAGCAGTGTCAAAATTGCACATTTTTATTTTCATTTATTTTCAGGAAATTAACACATTTTGCAATAAAAATGAAAAAATAACTGTTCTGCGTTCATGACATAACAGAATACAACAATAATGACGGCCTTTATGGCCTTCCATAGGTTTGTATGTAACAGTGGACACAGCTTAAAGGATTAAATCAAATAAAAACACATTTCTTTTTTTTCTGAGCTCTATATATATGTGTGTGTGTGTGTGTGTGTGTGTAGAAGTGATTTGGTTCACTAGCTTTACATTGTAAGCAACATGGCCAGGCTTGTCAAACAACACGATCCTGAGAAGTAACCATGACATATCGGTGCTTTGTCTCTCTAACTTGATCTCAGGATATTTCAAGGCAGCCTCCCCAGATGGGAAAATAGGATTCAGTGCAGAAGCTAATCCTGAGAGCGAGATAGATGCATCATGTCTGACAGGAAACATTTCTATCTTGTTTTTGTTTTTTTTTTGGTCTGGGCAGGAGGAGATGTGGTTTCAGGTTTACTCTGATTATATAATTCATCAGAAGTTATATAAAATCTTTCGCAGATTATACTCACCCCAGATATGGCGTTTTTGACCACGTGAAGGCCGCCTCACTGGGAATTTGCTTCCCTGCGGGAGAGTTTAGGGCACAAGGAAAAGTATTCATTCAGCACAAAACTGTGATTACGTGAAGCAGCCACAGATGATCCATCTCCTCTCTCTCTCTCTGGAGAATCCAGTGTGTGTGATCCACCTCTGGTGAGTCATGCGAGAGGAGAAGGGTTGATTCTGGGAGACTTCAGGACCATCCCTCTGCTACCCTCCTGTGGCTGAATGGGGGCAAAGCCTGATTTTTAAAATGACTTGACATGTAGCAGGAAGAGTCAATTTGTCCACACACTTTTGGCCATTTCCTAAATAGATTATAGGGGTGAAAACTAGTAGGCATGAAAGTTTATTCTCGACTTAAGGCAGAACAATCATAAGTCAAGGTTAGCCTTGTGCAAAAAGCATGCTGTAAAAAGCTTGAAAAAAAGCTTGTAAATGAACACTAGTTTGACAATAGTTTGGTCAAAAACGTATTGGGAAAGGACATTACATGTCATTGATAGTGGTAATTTTCCTGGGAACCCCACAGAAGCCCTACATGGACAACTGGAAGCCCCCTAAAGACATAGGTGACATAAGAATTCACATTAACACCTACCAAGACACAGGCAGTGCTTTCAATACAAGTGCAATGATTGGACAGTATTATTTATTAAATCAGTAAAAACAACAAACATTTAAAATGACATGTTAGTATTAAAATGTGCAACGGTGTGATAAAACTTAAAAGGTGCCATTGAGTCAAGGTAAATCTTTTGTAAATTAGTTGCATAGAGGATAAAGAATGTCAATTATAGAAAAGTCAAATGTCACATTCATTGACAACTTCAAACACAATGAGATTCAGGCAGCAGTTTGTGGTAGACGTTTTCCTTAAGCACCACACACACACACACACACACACATATATATCTATATATATGTATATATATCTACATATATATAAGCAAGCTAGATGATCCACTGTGAAATCTGCATCATTGACAAGCCATCACTAGACACCATTATTAAATGCAAGTCTTCCCAGCAATTAACCTTCATCTCCACGGGCCTCTAGTTCAGGAACGTTAACACGCCTTGACACCCAGAGATTGTACAGTGGGTCAGGCTCTGACACGAAGCCGCATGCTGTGGATTTAATGTTTAATGTTTCCTTCCACCGTCTCACACAATGCATTCATTAAAACGTGTAAAACCGCGTATACTCTGCTGCATTTCTGTTAAGTAGACCGTTTGTAAACCTCTCCAGATGGCTTAAGGATTTCCGAGGGCTTTACCCTCAAATGTTGGTGACATGAGCCACCACGTTGATGTTCTGGCCCCCGGGCAACGTATGAAAAGTAAAACGACTTCTCCCTTAATACCACTGGAGCGACTGGCCAGAAATCTGCCCCGCAGTGTTCCAGATTACACACTCGAGGTCGAGAGGCTTCAAGTGTCAGCTGTGCGTGGATAGAGAGGCAGTCATACCACAAGAAATGAAAGAAAAACTAGCTTATCAAACTGATAAATATTGTAAAACTATTTGGGATTTGTGGATTTTGTAGTGAAAAAGCATTTATAATCGAAGAAAATGAATGAAAAGAGGGATATACTAAACAAAGTAAACCAATTAATCAATTTGCTAAAAGGGGCCTACTTGCATTTAAATTCTCACTGGAGCACAGAACGTGGAATTATCCGCCGCTAAAAGTAGTCCCTAATAAATCCTGTTTTTATTAAAAGATATATTTGTGATGCTGTTTTTAAAGTTGTGTGTCTTCAGTTCACCAATGGGCTTGGAGCTGATAGCCAAACTAAGATGTTGTGGGTTTGAGTCTGCACATGAGGTTTGTTGACAATAAGAAAAACACAGAATAACTGCTAACCCTTTCAAATGGTTTGCTGTTATTCTTTGATTAGAAGGATTAGATTTCATGCTCCCTGCACTTAAAATTGTTGCACAGTTGACTTGAAAAAACCCAAGGTCCACAAATATTGAACATTTCTGCAAACTGTCAAATCCCTGTACACCATTTCCTGTCCTGTATTGGAAGTAATCTCACCCAAAGAAATGCGTCTTGGGTCTGGACTTAAAGGAACCCTTAAAGGAACCCTTAAAGGAACCCTTTCCAGGCTCCTCCAGCTCCTCTGCGTCGCGGAACGACGCGCTGTGGACAATCTGCGACGTCCTCAGGCGGAGCCTCTGCAGCTTGGGCTTCATCTTGCTGAGCGAAGAGTGCCTCCTGAGGGGGGCCTCTCTGGGTCCAACCTCCCCGTCCACCGAGTCACGGTCGCTGGAGCCGAGGAGCCTGAGGGGCTTCAGGTTAGACTGGAGGACCTTGGAGAACCTCCAGCGGCCTCCGTCCCTGCGGTCTGCGCGCTCCGAGTCCGAGCGCTCGTACGCTCCTATGATGTCCCGGATGTCCATGCTCACGTTGTCGGTGAGGTACTGGCAGGCCTTCCTCCCGCTGTAGTCTCTGATCTCCACGTCTGCGTTGTAGGCGCCCACCAGGAGCTTCACCACATCCATGTGGTTGTGCATTGCGGCTACGTGCAGCGGCGTGTAGCCGGTGTTGGACCGGACGTCGACGCTGATGGGGACGTCGTGCTGCTTGGCGAAGTTGACGATCAGGGCTATGAGCTCGGGCTTGCCGTGCTTGGCTGCCCAGTGCAGGCAGGTGAACCCGGTGACGAAGTCCTTCCTCAGGACGAGGCCGGGCTCCGCTGCGAGGAGGACGTACAAGTCGGCCCACTCCCCGTCCGAGGCGCACATCATCCACTCGTGCTCCAGCGGGTCCAGAGCCACCGAGGTCCTGTCGTCGTCCGGGCCGGAGGAAACCAAGGAGGCCGAGTCGCCGTCGCCCCTGGGGCACAGGTAAACCGAGCTGCGCAGCACGCTGCGCCTCACCTGGGGGGAACTGTTCATCATGGCCACGATGAAGTGTTTGCGGCTGCCTTTCGGGGAGCAACCCCCTTCGCTCCCCGACAAACTTTGCGCATCCGGCTGCCCTTCGATCTCATCTTCGTCCAACCGCAGCTGCCTGGATCTGTGCTGGGATCCCCTTGAGTTTTGGCGCCTGGTCACCACTTTAGTCTGTTGCAATATGGACTCTGTCTCAACTTGTCCGTCTCCGGGATCGGGTCCAGCAGTATCTGCGTCTACCTGTCCCGTAGTACTAGTTCGTACAGGCTCGGGCAGCTCGAACATAGGTCCCACTGCAGGGAGAGGCGACGCCTCAATCACAGCAATCCCTGGTACGTCAGGTATATTTCTATCCGGCTCCTTCTTGGACTCCCTTTTCTCTCGCCGGAAGCTTTCTCTGTTCCCCATCTCCCCCGAGCTGCCGCCCACCTCCTCCACTATACAAACAAACTCGCGACACTTACTTTTGTCGTCGGTTTTGTCCCGCGAAGTGGTTTCTGAGTGGGAGTCGCGCGGGACTGTCGCCCGGCTGTCATTTCCGCAACCTGAGCCAGGTAGCGTCTGTCGTCGCACTTCACCGCCGGCCGCGGGAGGTTGGGCTGGACCCTCCTCTCCGTCATTCCCGTTACCGCTCACGTTCACCTGGCCGCCGCCCGCTCGCTCTGAACCCGCGGGATAACGGTGAGCGAGCGTCTCTCGGTTTGAAACGCGCGCCGGTTGCGGTTCCGATTCCGTCCCACTGCCGACACCCGAGCCGTGCTGCTCATTCACCGAACCGCGAAACTTTTTCTTCAGGCAGACATATTTAACTCCGCTCTCCGTTTTGACAAAAGCGACGTGGTCGACGTAGCTTTTAAATCTCTCGCGGACCGTCGCCTTCTTCTCCGGTTCCTCCGGGAATACGGCCTTAAACCGCTCAATTAAATCCGTGTTTTTCACTTTGCCTCCTCTCTCTTTCAGAAAGTTCAGAATCGCCTCGCGAGTGCAGTCGACAGCCATTGTTGTAAACAATTTTACACAGTTATAATATGCTCCACAGACGGTACATTAACGGTTAAAGGAGCAAACCATGCTTCTTCGTCCCATACCAAATTATCCCTCGGTATAGAAGTGGATACGGTAGAACCGTTCATGTTAAAGCGTGAAGGAGAGCTTCCCCCTGCGTTTTATGTCTAGCCTTCAGGCGTTCTCCGCCTCCTAGCAACCAAGTTCATGAAACCCACTTTCGGACGATACCATGTCACTTGCGGGGGGGTGTGAATGATTAAAAAGTCATTGTTGTTGCTATACACTTCAATTTTTTCTTTTTTCTTTATACATTATGTACCCCTTTTTAAAATGATTGTGTTAGGGAAAAATTATAGTAAAAAAAATAATTCTAACAAGCTTTATGTTTTGGTTCTCAGTGGCATTAACAGCTTTGCATCAACACCACCTGTTGGTGAATAGTGCCAGTTGCTACTTCAAGAAATCAATGGAGAATGCTCCTGTAGACAAAAAAAAGTCCATGTTATTGATTTGTTATGTAAAACATAGCCTTGGTTACACAACATGACTGAACAAGTCTGGCCTGAGTCAGCAATTTGCAGGAGGGGTACATTGCTGTAATTTCAGTTCAAAGTCGAAAGTACTTGTCAGATCATGTCAGGTATTCTAGGGAGAGTCTGATGAGTTAACAACGTTATGATGAAGGGGCCAAGGTGAATCACTTGGCCTGGAGTCACTTTAAAGCACCACACATCTAGGTTTTCCACTGTAAATCTACATCTTTTATTTCATTGTAGCAGTTTAATTTATCACAAAATAATTGGGTTTAGTTTGACCTATAATTTGAATAAATTAAGAACTGGTAATTGTCCTATATGGCTTTTATTCCCAATTAAAAAAAGCTTTATTTTCACATATCTTTATTGTTTCTTCTCCAGTGTGTGTGTGTGTGTGTGTGTGTGTGTGTGTATATAAAAAAAAAAAAATATATATATATATATATATATATATATATATATATATATATATATATATATAAATAATTTTTTTTAATTTATTTTTCCACTGCCAGTCATTTATCCAATATTCGGCTTCTATCATCCAAAAAACAAAAATATAACTCCACAATCATTACATTTCACAGGACACAGCGCTCAGTTGATCCGGCGCAATGTGTCATTGTGTCATTTGTTTCAAAGCCTCCAGAGCTGGAAGGATGTCGTCCAGGTGACTCACTCCTGAAACACACACACACACACACAAAGTACTGCTTCAGCATTCTTAGCCATGTGATGAGTGCAAAGCACATGACTCAAATCCAGGACCTGCTTGCCATCCACACCTGATGGGTGTTTCAGAAAGCAGATTAGCAGTTAAACCGGGCTTCTTTTCGGTGTATAAGAGGTTTTCAGGTTTAGCTTGCTGAACCACTGTTCCACAAAATCTGTTCACAGCAGTTCTTGTCAAATGCATAAATTGCATCTAATTTTCTTGCTGTAAAATAGATGATGGGGTTGAATTTGATACGTCAAAAGTAGTTTGATAGTATTTTGCACCTTATCAACTACATTTTCAGCACTTCTTGTACAAACAAAGTTCACCTTTGGACTGTGACGAAACGTAGCCTATAAAGGCACCGCTGATATGTGTTTAATGTCTCATATTTACCTAGAGTCTGTAAAATGTCCCCAATGAGGGCATGGAACGCAGGGAAGAACTCCTCGTGCTGCTTCACTTTGACGATTATCCTGGAAAACACGAGCAGAGAGTGAAAAGGAGTGAAGGAGCAGCTGGTGTTTGATATTCCCAAACTACGCGCGTGATTTACGTATGCGCGAACCTGTCAATGTCAACATCTGCCAGCAGATTATGGATTCCAGCTCTGCGTTCAGTGGAGGAAACCAGCCTGGCCACGTGGTTCACCACCTCAGCGGGAGGAACCTTGCTGTCTGACACAAAAAAAACCCCCCACAAACACGTTTAATCCACTTGTAGAACTACAGAACTACAAGTGTACAAAGAGAACAACGTAGCTGTAGGTGACCTAGCTCCAGAACATCTCTGAGGTTCCTCGTGGTGTTGGTCATCTCTCCCAGCCTCGTGTAGACCTCGTTCATACGTGGGTACACTCCGCTGAGGGAGCTCACGTCAAACAGCTTCTGGAAGTGAGACACCATGGAGCCCAAAGTGTATCGCGTGGGGCTCTTGAGCACCTAGCAGGACCAATGACAACATGAAAAAGACGCTTCACTGGTCAATTTTGCACCATTTTAATAATACACCAAAAGACTATCTTGAGTAAGTAGTACAAAAGGAGTGCAGTGTCCTACCTTCTCATCATCAGTCGAGGTGTTTTCCAGCATGGTGTCCACCAGCAGCAACATGTCCTCCACCTTCACTGTTTCTGCAGCATTGCGGCCCCCATCCGGTGGCTGCCAGGGCATCAGTCTGGCAGTCAGTTTATTTAAACCCCGCTGCAGATCCTACCAGCATATGAGAGTTCTAGTCGGGTCAAAAAGTAAAGCAGGTGGCGAAAATGTGTCTCCTCAGCTTTGACTCTTCACTGCAGTTTACCTTCAGTAGGTGGAACTGCTGGGCCCAGGCCTCCAGCGAGGGGACGAGAGCCTGAAACCCGGCCGGCTCCAAACCAACAGAGGAGGGTTTCAGTCTGTGCAGTCGAAGTGGAGCGTTGGGATTGGTCACGACGGTCGAGATCTCATTCAAGAGCTGGAGTCCAGGAGTTGAAATTACAAAGAAGAACACCTTTCGTTAGGTTTCAGAAAAACAAGGACTCGAACCCCAGCGAGAAGAAACATTGAGTTAAAAACTAACAACAACAAAAAACTACCAGACCGTGTGGAATCAAACAATATGCTTACACGGTGATAGTGGGCACACAGACTGGCTTTATTGGCTTGGTCACCAACGTTCTCGCCGACCTCGGCTGTGTCGTCTCCTTTGGGCAGTCTGCAAAGACGGCTGGTAGAGCATGAGTGGAATGCTTCTGATGATATCAATACCATTGAAAACAATCAAGACTGATTTCAGCAATTAGAAATCTAAAGGAATAAGTGTGAAGTGTACATCTTCACTCTTGCGATAACACTCGCTTGTCCTTCTGTAGGCTAAAAGGTAATAGGACGCAGGCGTCCCCCAGGTCACATTCAGGCACTTTTAAAACCTAAAAAGTATTTGGGTCACATACTGTCTTTTTCAGGGCAATAGTTCAGCTCTCTGACTCTGAACATAACTGGTTGGGGCGTAGCTGTCCTGATAAGACCCCGTCTCGCAGTAGACCCAAGGTTGCTGGCGATAGGCAGCTCTAGACTCCACACTGATATACTGGCTCCTCTTTGTGTCCTTCAATGCCATGCAATGATGGAGGCTCAAAGTAACATACAACGTAACTTTCGTTAACTTAGGTAAGCAAAGTTTAGAATCCAGTACCTAATAGAATCTTCCCACATGTCTAGCTGCAGAGTTAAATACTCCTCCAGGGAGTAACCTTCAAAAGTAGGTGGCAATACATAGTAGGGCTGCAAATAGATTGCTTTCATTATCGAGTAATCGATTGGGTTCTGTGAAATTGCGATGAGGATTTTTCAGGATTGTTTTTTTTTTTTTGTAACATCATTCTTGCAACTCAACCACTTTGAACGCCAACCATAATGTTTTTATTGTGCATGTCAAACTGAGAACTCACCGTTATATTCAGAGGGCGCAATAGCAGTAGCTCTGTAGTCGATCAGAACAAAATGAATCGCCAACTATTTTGATAATCGATTAATCGTTTCGGTCATTTTTCAAGCAAAAATGTCAAACATTTGCCGGTTCCAGCTTCTTAAATTAGAAATGACAACAAAGAAAAAGTAGAAAATCTTCATCTTTTGGACAAAAAAAGCGATTTGAAGATATCACTTTGGGCTCTGAGAAATTGTGATGAGCATTTTTCACATCTTTCGATCAACAAACGATTATTCGTGGAAAATAATGAATTCATAATGAAAGTAATATATATTATTATAGCAGTCTTTTACTGCACACCCACTAGCATTCCCACCTTGTGTTATTGCTGGTGTGTAACCCCTCCAAACGCCGGAGTTTGTGTTTATAGATCTCGACTTCTTTGATTGTCGGCCTGCGCAGAGGAAGATGGTCAACGTGAACACCAATATGACAGCACGTGCATTTGCTTCAAGCTGCATGAACACACACACACGCACCTCGTCTCCAACTCTTGCTTCAGCCGCTCCACCTCCCTCTTTAGCTCGTCTATTTGACTTTTGCTTCCCTTTTGCTGTTCTTGGTACACCTTGGAAGAAATGCAAGAGTTTTGGCTGCTGTTTTAGGGGAAACTAATCTGAAAAAAATATAAAATGTTTACCAAGTTACCTTGAGAATGGTTTTGAAAGATGGAGTAACATGGCTGGATGCCTTCTTGACTCTTGTCTGATGAGCCACTTGAGATCCTTCTGGTTGTCTTTTGGCAGATCTGTGGTGGAAACGAGCAACAGCGTCTACTGTAGGATTGGTTCTGTGTGTTTTTTACGACAGCTATTTCTTGAACTAACACTTTGTGCCTACATCCATCATCAGATGAGAAGATCCATATCTGTACATTAAGGAGGGAGAGCTCACAATCACATGTTGCATCTTTTTCAACCAGCACAGATATTCCCAACCATTTAGTCTGAGTTAGCAGCAGTTCAGTTGATTTTCTTTTCTCACGTCTCTATCGTTTAAGTTTGTTTTAGCGCCCGATGCGGTAAAACTAGGCTATTTCAAAAGAAAAGATGTGATGCTTCTTATTTCCTACCCCAGTAATAATCCTGTGACCTCTTAAATGTATCCCCTTTTGTTGGGGTCTTATCAACCCCAGGCTGGAAATCCATGCTCTAGCACGCTAGTCGCTAACGCCCGGCTACCAAAGTAGCACGTGTGTGTTGCAGAACCTAGCTTTTCTTTTCAACAGGTTAGAATCTAGCCTAGTTTTGCCACGTGGAGATGTTCCCAAAGAAAATAGAGAGTGAAAATGACCCGTCGATAGTCCTACTGACACAAAACCAGCATCAATAGACCTTTAACTACAGTCTAAATCTGTAGAATGTCAGACATGTAAAAAATAGACATATTTTTTCTAAAACATTAGTATCAGTATAAACAACGTATTAAGACAATGTGTTGGGGTTCTTTTTTGAAGCATGTCGGTCTGAGAAGAACGTCTTCGGAAGGCGCGCGTCACCTGAGCTCATCCATCAGCTGAGTCACTTTGGTCTCGTAGAAGTCGATCACATCCAACACCCTGCAGGTGACAAGAACCAGGAGAAACGTCGCAGTTTAACTCACCACAGAGGACACGTTCCGTCTGAGGAAGTTGCGGGAAAAGCTAATAAGTGCACCTTAAGAAAAGTTTCTTGAAATACTGGCCTCACATATTCCATGTTGCTGTAATAGACGCAATAGAAGCAATCCTACCAAAAGAATGGATATCTCTGTTAAAGTAGCTATTAATGGCTCATGGTTAAGTCGCATTCTTACTGCTGGTCTGCCGGCGAGTTCCGCTGGATGACTTTGTTGCAGATGTCCTGGAAGGTCTGACTCCGTCGCGCCAATCGTCGCTCTTCTTCCTTGACGGCGAAATGAAGCTTCCTCTGAAGCTGCGCGGCTTCTTGCGTCTGTTCGAACAGCCGCTGCTCCAGAAGCCGACAGCGACTCTGCAAAGATGAAACTTAAGAGATGAAAGATGAACTCGTGGGCGGGTCTGAGCAACACGCCCCCGGCCCTTCGGTTGGCTTGCGAGTCCGCCGAGTCACACCTGCGCGCCTTGTTTTTCCTGCTGCGCGTGGCCGTGCTGCTGGACAGCCTTGCCCAGGTAGAGGTCCTCCAGGTCCTGGATTCTTGTCTTCACCGCGTCCAGCCGGCCCTCCAGCTCGGTGGCCCTCTGAGAGTGCTGAGCCGCTCGACCCATGTGCTCATGAACCTCCTCTCTAAAAATAAAAAGACATCCCCATACACACAGGAGAGGTTCATTCCCACAATGCAACAAGTGTGTCATCTTCACCTGCTTCATTCTTCTCAGGGTGGAGGGGACTGGAGCATGCTAGCATTCCTTGCATACTAAAACAGCCATACTTGCTCTACACCTACGTGGAGTATTTGGTGGCCACAACGTAACTTTTTGTGGCCACAAGCCACGGGGCCGTGGTTATTGTCAAACCTTGCACTTCCGAAGATGCGGTTTCATAGCATCATTCATCAGAGCCACCTGTCTATAACAATGAATTGATGTTTGAAAGAAATGTCAATTTTTTAGGCCTTTGTGAAATATAGATCTGCTTGACGCCGACGCTACAACTTGCGATTGCTAATGCAGATGTAGCACGACACGACCGCATTACTGCTTTTGATTGCATGAGCGGTTGCCGCGGAGATGTGGTGGAGGAATATGGCCTTACCTGCGCGGAGCCGCAGGACTCAGGAGGTGCATCTCTGATGAGATTAGATGGCAGGAGGACAGGTGGTCGACACACACATGCATTATTAAACATATACGGACCGGATCGGTCACCACCCGTGGTAATACACACTGCAGGCATGTGTACACTGGGGAAGACCCTCAGCTGCGCTCTCTCACTGCTTTACTTCTATCTGAGATGTCTTCGTACGTTCCAGGACGACACGATGGGAGTCTATTACATACTGCTAGTTTCTATAGTCCAACACTTGGCCTCTATTCTGTCTTTTGGGAATAAAATGCAGGATATTACACACACTTGGTTCCTGAATATTAATGTAGAATACATTATTTATTGTGGTATTGGTCGTTTTGTTTCTTTATATGGACCCATGTGTCTGAAGTAAAAATAATATTGGTTACGGCAAACCACATTAACTCAGGTTTTCCCTCAATGAACTTCATTTAAGAATGTATACACTGTTTTAGGCAGCGTTCTTGGATTTTTACTATTTGTTCTGTCACTCCTCACTGCCACAAAAAACCCACAAAAAAAAACCCACACACACACGCCAGATGTGAACACCTGAAGTTTGTATTTGCACGTGGAAAAGCCCAATAAATGTCGTGTTTTCATTATTTTTCTGCTGCTTCTGGCACTCCTGTTAAGATACAAATCTACATTTCTAAACCGCTTCAAAGCTGGACTTACTTGAGTTGGTTGTTAGACTTGATGAGCTCCTGGATGAGGGCCTGTCTCCTCTCCGAGTCCGTAAGCATCGTCCTCAGGGTCGCCCTGATCTCACCAGCTGACTTCTTGTCCAGCAGAACCAGATCTAAAAACACAAAGTAAGCAGTAGAAATAATTTTCAAATGCAACCTGAAATTGGAAAATCATTATCAATGTAACTTACCCGAAAGGCTCTTATTTTCTAAGGGATCCGCAAAATGCACCGGCTTAAAACCGTGATGCTGCAGAAGTTTATTCACGTCATCCCACTCAACCTGCTCCTGCTGCAATACAGACAAGAAGCTACCTGGTCAGAAAAAACACCACGCAGCAATATGAACCTGTTGGAAGAAAAGCTGAGCTCTACCTGGAACTGCCTGCAAGTCCACAGATAAACATAAATCTTATTTCCTGATTGCAAAACCTGAGAGGTCCTGCTGTCCATGTCTAGCTCTTAAAAGTCCTACACTCCACGGCATCACTGTAATCATTGCAGAACTTGAGTGCCTTCTTTTAAAGAGGTGCCTCCTACTGATCAGGTTTCTGCAGGTCCTACAGCTGAGAGGAGCTGACGCTACTGCGCACGCGCGCACATTATTGTGTTAGAGTTGACTTACCTGCTCCATCTTTTCACCCCACTGCAGGAAAAAAGACAAATATGCAGGGCGTTAGTTTTCCGAGAGCTACATTAATATCCGAGTAGCGCAGGCAGAACTCAATAAAAAAAACTGGCAATTTAAGGGTGCTTGAATGTCGATAACAACACGCAAGGGGCTACTTTTAAGCATATTCAACGTATACAGCTTGGTTAGCTTCTGTAACTTTAGCTGACAAGGTAACTGTATTACCTAGGCTATACCTATTTTGTTAATATTAGCTGTTAATGTGTTACGGTTAGCGGACTTTGAACGTGAAAGGTACAGCATTAGTTACTAGGTAGGTTACCAGTTTTTGTTGTTTTTGTTGTTGTTGCCGTATCGGCTACCGTGTTTTCCGATACAGCAAACCAGCAGATGGTTTAACTTACGTTACTGTTTACGTTTAGCGCCACGGTACTTCCTCTTCCGCCATTCAAACGAGTGGCGCGGTGACGTAATTGCACTAAACCAATAGGATGTGTCTGTTTTGGTTCTTCCGTCTTCCAGTAATCAGATAAAGCAGTTAAGCAATCAATATATAAATACATAATTTTATTTTCTTGTGATTTTACAGTGATACAATACTAAATACTAATAATTATTTTACAAAATGCTGTTTATTTTTTTCTTTTATCACACTTTACAGCACTAATTCCCCCCCCCCCCCCCTTTCATTTCCATTCAATATGATTAATTATTATTCATTATCAGTTCATTATGAATCAGTTATTGGCATGGATTTAACAAGACATTATTTTGTTCAGACGCTTTGGAAATATTAATTAAAAAGAAAAAGGCGCAATTAATGAAATTAACAAAGCAGCTGTTTCTCCATTTCTAGACCGGGAGCTGTATGTGACTATAGCTATTTAGAGGGAATGTGTCCACATCCAGACACCTGTATCATTTTCTGGACACACACACACTGTAGCAAGTTTACCAGTGCAAAGGCAAGCCCCTTGATTTCTCTATAACACCAAACTATTCCCCAAAAGCCAGACATCTATGGCATTGCTTAAATCTTTCTTTAGGTGGCAGTAGGCCTCTGTATAAATAAATATTACATTTCACTGTTCATATGAATAACTCGTGCATCTGTTATGTAAATTACGGTCAAACAGAGAGATCGCGAAAAAGACATTAATTGCATATAGGTTGGACCTCCTTGAGCAATACAGCAATATGGAAAGCAAGTCACATTTGATTTAATATAAACAATTACGTATCAATTTAATGAAAATTAATGTTTCCTTTCTAGGTATAAACAAGGCAGACAGCAGCTCCCAGTAACACTGTTGCTGCACTAAACATTATAACCACAAGATGGCACTTCTACACAATGCAACATTGTCTCCTTTGTTTCCAGTGTGAAACTGTTCCATTGTAGAAAGCTGTCTGAAATTGGTATATTCAAATAATACCAATTTCTAACACACAGAAAAAATAAATGCATAAATGCAATAAACAGCCCAGTTAAGTTAAGCGGGGCAAAAAAATAAATAAATCAGATGACATGCAACAGCACTAACCATTAGCAAAAATGTGTATGTCAATATGTTTGTATTGACACTGACTGAACCTTGAGCCACTACAGACATTTCATTTATTTTTTTCTCATTAATGTGCAAATTAATGCAAAATCTGTTCCTTAAATGGGCATCTGTCTTGCACTTTCATCATGTCTAAAATTATAGGCTACTCTCACATATCAGTTCTATCAGACGGTGGCATGGTACAGTAAATATTCCACTAGCGTCTGACTTTGTCATGGATGTCAAATATTCTAATGTCACTGAGATTACACACAGATGTCACTTCTTTATCTTGAACTTTAGCTCACTGGTGACATTTGGATCCAATGGTGGACAACCATACTGAGCATACTGAATAGTCAAACATACACATTTAAATGCAAATTATCTGCTATTACTCTTCTAAATCATATTAATGGCCACATTTTTTTGGCCATAAAATTAAAGGTATATTCACATAGATGAAACTCTTAAAGTTGATTTGTGTTTGAGAAGGACAATCTGGATTTTAGTTGTAAACTGAACATAAAAATATTTTAAAAAGTGGCACAAAACAGTAGATTTAATTAGAGTCATTCCATTTAGTATCACATTTCTTGCAGGAATATTGCAGGAGTTGTGCTATAGTTGCAACAGACTTAATACAAGAAACAACAAAATTCATATAATTCTTTTCATGGAGTCAGCGTTTGCTTAATGTTTATTATGTGAATTTGATATTCTGGCATTTGTGGCTTTGAAAGGATCCAATATTATGGCTCAGTTTGTTTGAAACACTCAGAAATAAAGAATGGGGCTTAAAGCTGAGCTTCAGTTGCTGAATCAGTTCAATTCAAGCCAACAAATCCCAATATAAGCAAGCACTAGGCGACAGGGGCAAGGTAAATGGGCCTCAGGAGGTGTGGCCGCCATATTGGTAAGGGGTAGGGGGAGGTAAGAGTTGAAGCATAACTAGTGAACAGCAGCGGTCAATGCAGTATCTACGTATACAGCGTATATCCATGGAACCAGAGGCTATTGTAGGTTGTTAGCTGCGTTGCATTGTCTGCTTTCCAATGGTTTTTTGACAGTTGTGACGCAGCAGTCGATGGTACCAACGCATCTTTGGAATTTAATAATGCACACGTATTGGCCCAGCTAATGACCTTGCTGACATTTAGCAAGCGAGCTAGCTCAGAGAGCTGATTGTAAGGTGATGTCCTGGCATGTTACTGGCTTTGTTAGCCGGCAGCTAGCCCTGGAAGTGGTGCCTACGTCACCAAGCTTTCAGAATTCTGAATGTGAATTGATTTTATCATATTGTGCCTCAAAAACCTCACACTGGAACAAGTATTGTCCATGGCACACGCTTGCATTTTATAGATATAGATATTAATATATAGTGAAAATAACAGTTAACAGTTGTAAATTATCTTGTTTCTTGAGTGTCTGTTAAACTGGAATTATGCTTCTTCGCACTGCACATTGGTATACATTGCGTTTGTGTTGCAGTTGTGATTTGGGTGGTGTGCGTATTGGCCTCTGTGACCTGTGGTTACCCATAAAACTCTTCGTACCAAAGAGACAATCAAAAAGAATCATTTACAATCAACCTATTACCAGAATGACACACTGAAGCAAGTGGTCTCTGACTACAGCTGCCAGCAGTAACAAATGGCCGATGCATTGTAGTTATTGAGCTCTAACATGCAAAACCACTGGTAATGGTCCTTTAAGTCTTCATTGAGCGGTAGACTTTATCCTCCGGGTTCACACCCACCGAGCAGGTAAACGCAAGTAATTCATTTCCCAATCAAAAAGAGTAAACCTGGAAGAAATGAATTCTTAATCCTCCCTACATGATGTCTGACATCTCTGTTCAGTGCGTCTGTTGTCACTGCGCGCGCAAACACACCCACCTGTCTCCTCGCGTGACAGAGTCTAGTTTTTCACAGATCAAGAAAGGAAGAAAAGGTCATCGTCATTTAATAATGAACAGGAACAAGTGATGAGCCCGGCCACTCGCTGTGTCCCTGCATGCATCAACTCCGCTGAGCAGAAAATTTAAACGGAAAATCAGGCCTCGAGCGGAGTCGGGGGTCCCATTGACCTGTGCTGTATGATTTACGGCGGGTGATTACATCGCCTCCAGTGCTACCTGGACTCCTCAGCTCATTCAATGCTCCAACCCCTTTTTATCAATAATTAGTCATTGAATGAATGTAAAATTCACTATTCAACTATTAGTGATGCATTAGGCAAATAATGTACAGGCCATCCATTAAATGCTGTATAGTGACTATTGTGTAATGAACCTCATATAGTATGATGGATATGATGCAGTCTGCATATTTACTATTGACTGATACTACAAGAGATGAATATGTGAGCATGAATGGATTCTCCATCCTCCACACACGTTTACATGAATATGGTTTTATTTGATATTTCACAATCGCTGCCATACTGGATTTTATTGGGGAGTTTATTTAGTGAAAAATGAGGGAATTCCTTTGATATACTTCATTGGGATGATTTCTCGTTTTTTTTTTTTTTTTTGGAACTTGAAACTTTGGCAGAACACGTAAAAATTAGTTCAAACATGGTTAGTAAGTCTAGAACTGAGGTGTTTTTTTTGTGTTAAACATATATTGCTAGACGCAGCAATTTACAAAATTGTGATATTGATAAATGAAACGCGCACACACAAAGCCTGATCACAAATGTGACTTTATCTACACAATAATAATCACTTATATTATTGTTAAACCCAATAAAGGCTGGGGTCTTTGGTAAATTGAATTGGTTTGGGTCCAGTCAAAGATGCAGAGCAGGAGAGAGGCTCTTCAGCTGGATTTATTATTTTTCAGGAAGAGCAGTAGACAGACATACATGCAACTCGCAGGACTATAAAGAGACATAACAATATATATTCTATAATTACAACAAATGGGAATTAGCATCAGCAATAAAGCTATTTACTGTAGCCCTTTTAAATCACACAATTAGCTGAGATAACCATATAAATATACCTTTTGCAGGTATTGAGGTTAACTGCACATGGATTACTAAATACTGTGGCAATTACTGACACGAACACACAAAGTAATGATCGTCCTGTGGTCATTACAGGACCTCGGAGCTCTTCGGTCACGTTCTGAAGTTGAATTTCAGCGCGGTACTAAGATGCGCCTTTTGTTTTACCCTTAAGTTTAGGATAAACCCAAATACACAGTTAAAATAATGACAAATGATCTCCCCCAAGCCTTTTTGGATAACATTACATTCAAAGGAAAACGTCCTCACTTACACAGAGCTTTGGCTGGCACTGAAAAATAAGTTCCAGCATACTTGTAATGAGCTGAAATTACACTAAGTTTGGGCGGACAGTCAAATATATCAAACTTGGCACCCTGTTTTTATTTTATTTTTAGTTATAACCTTTCAGATTGTCATCATAGAAAATCCAATAAACGATTTTTTTAAATCTACAACTAGCATTTCTCCTGCTATAGCCATTAATAGCAGTTTTATGCAGTGTGGTTTCATGCAAATTTTAATTATTATTATATAAAAGTACATGAAAATAGCTTGCTGCCCCAGCCGTGAACGTCTGCACTGAAGAGAAGCGGTATGATGCAGTTGACTGCAGTAGTAGTAGCGCGTATCGGGGGGGGGAGATAGGGATATTGAACAGGACTCAGTGACGCCTCATTACCTTTTTCATCCCCCGCTCATCTCGCCGTGAAAATCAGGAAAGAAGACATCAATTCTCATGCAAGCATATCGGCGTAGCAACAAGGTTGGCCGGCGCGTTTTCTTCCATTTGGTAATGTTCACAGTAGACCTCCTTTTCTGCTCCTTTATAAGCAAGATGTCCCATAAAAAAGAGCATTAAGTCTAGGAACAGATTATCTTTGTACATTAGCAAATACAATACATTCAAACTAAAATAAAATTCCACTATAATATCGTACAATATGCTATACTTTATAGAAACAATGTGTCATTTAAGTGCTGTTGTATTCACGGAACAAATGAGTCTTTAGTCTTTTCTTGAAAGTGGCCAGACATGTTGTTTCTCTGACCGATGTGGGGAGATGGTTCCACCACTGGGGAGCCAGACAGGAGAAAAGTCTTGAATGTGAGCGGGCGTCTCTCAGGGACGCTTTGGATAAAAGCGTCTGCTAAATGCCTAAATGTAATGTAATAAACTGCCCAGCATCAGGAATTAAAGGACAACTCTGTTCGATTAAAACGTAGGTCTTATTGTCGTAGACCATACCTGTTGGTTCTGACAACATTAAACTCACCAATGTATTTGCTGAGATCTGGTAACAAGTGCTGGTGGTAAGTTACTGTTAGTTCTGCTGCTTTTTGACATATGTGCATTAATGCCGATCATATTTTGATGTTTTGTTTGATCGAATATTGATGCAATTCAATATTCGCTGTAGGGCTGTCCCCTCATTCGACTGAGTTTCTTCAAGTTAGGCAGTCTTTTGTTGTTGTTGTTGTTGTTTTGTCAGTCAGTGTGCAGCATACTTCTGGGGACATTTTGGTCCCCATAAACCCCACCGTCTCTGCAGCAGTGTCGCTGCAGCATTTGCGGGGGGCAGCCAGGTGAATCTGCTGCTCAGCGTGAAAAAGGATAGCGGAATAAAATCATCCTTAAGCTGCTAATGACGCTTATAACTTTTGTTCCACGTGGCGTAAGAGATGAAATCAACCAATCTGTCATGACCCACCGTGGACTTTGCGTGTTTCATTCTTTATTTTGTAATCTGAGCGCTTGTGTTCATGTTTTCCTTTGGATTTCCTGTCATTGTCTGTTTCCCTCCTGTTTGATTAGTTTCACCTGTGTTTTTACTCACCTGTTTCTGCTTCCATCGTTTGCCCCTTTTCTATTTATACCGGTTGTCTCCCTTTGTTTTTAGTCAGATCTTTTGTGTTTCCCTGGAGCCTTTTTTGTCACCTACACCTGCCCTGTAAGTGAATTTGTTTTGTTAAATCAACCGTTGACCTGCTGGAGCCACCTTGTACCGTCTGCATTTGGGTGCCTTACCTGTTGCCTGAACGGCCACATCTGACACAAACAACAAACGCCGCTGAAGCTACATGAGAGAAATTATTATTATTTATTATAGAACGGTGGCTCCTGGTAAACCGATCACTAACACGAGGGCTAACACCAGTGAGGCGTCCCTCAGTAATACTAAGGCTAACTTCCAAATTGAAATCCAAGGATTTCTCATTGCCATCACAGCAGGTTTTTTTGCTTTGTCACTGACTGAGCACAGATACCATGTCAGCACGTGCCGACCAAAATTATACTAAATGTTTGCTACATCTTGAATACTGAATTTTTCTGGTGTTTAATCTAATGTTTGTGTGTTACACGGAGCTGAAATTCAGGACGCGGCTAGTTTAGCTTAGCACAGCAAGTCTGGCACGTGTCCAAACTTCAAAAATACACATACAAACCAAAAGTTTAAAGCCCAGTAATTAACACGCTATATCTTATTTGGTTAATCCATACAAAAAGGCCAAATGTAAAAACAACTGCTGAAATTCTACATATGACCACTTGTTATTGACCAAAGTTCCAGCCACATGCTGACACCTCGGCTAGCTCTGTTTGCTGAAGGTGATTTAAAAACGATCAAAAGCTTAAGAAAAAGCTTGTTTCGTTGTATAGTATACATTTGTCCGTTGTATACTTTATCACGCTTGTCTTTTAAGCTCATTTCTGTATAATAAACCATTAAACTGAACCAGTCTGCTCGTTTCCTGCTGCCTGCTGGTCTGAGGCTCGGCCAAAACTAAAATAGGGGTCATGTTTTTGGTCTCCTTCAAATCTCTAGACTGTACTAATCTTTTTATAAGAAGAAACAGCTTAATGAAAAATGTATGTTTAAATTTATTGATTTTTTTAAAACCTTTTACTAAACTTGTTTTGCTGTCAAGTTAGTAACTTAATCACAGAACCTCATGAAATGTGTGACAACTAAGCCACTGTTATGCTAATGGTGAAGGTTAAAAGTTAGTTATCACTGTTGTGTGTTTTTGCAACATCTCAGAGAACAGGCAAAGTGCTGCCGTACTGTATGTACATTGAGTTCATTCAGAGGCCCATTAAGTGGCTAATGGGGTTTGATTGCGTCAGAAACGAGCCGTGACAAACGAGGACACGTCCTAATGGATGAGCAACTTCCGCCGCTGAACCAGATAGTTTGATGTAGAGGGGGGCGGGACACTCAGGCTCGGCTCCAAATCTGCTTCTTCAGCTGCAATGCTCTGTTTACTAAGAGGAACGACTCATTTATCTCACAGGAGCTCAGCCGGTTTTTCACTTAAAGCTGACGGTAAGATAGTCCCATTTACTGGCAAAGGATGATGTTGGTCTGGCGATCGCACGTCTTTCGAAAAATTTCACAGATGCCATGTGAGGAGCCAATCCAAGAGTGAGTGTACCCCACTAATAAGTATTGTGTGTGTGTGTGTGTGTGTATCCAAAGCCTAATATATCTTTTGTGTATCCTCTGTACCATCCTGCTGCCTCAAAAACTCAGTAGAGCAAATATGGATTCATCCACCCCAGAGAATAGTCCCCAACAAAAGCATTATTTCCTCCAGTTTAAGTAACATTTGATTTAAAAAAAAAAAGCTGTTTGAGGACATTTCCGAGCCTTTGTTAAAAAAACTATATTTGTGAGCAGATAATAAAGATTTACATCTTCAGAGTAGACGTCAGAATAGCATTGTAAGACTGACTATTGCGTCGTTAGTTTGGGTCTTTTCGTGAGATTTGTTGACTGGAAGAAGAACGTAGAACAATACCAGCCTAACCCTTGAGGATCAGTGTTGAGAGAGGGGCCCGTGCCGTGGAGAGTGGACCCTACGAGACGTGAGGTTTCACAAGGGAACCGACTCCTGCTGCCGGTCATTTAGACCAAGGGCTTGGTGGCAGGGGCTAAGCAGAGTGATACGAGGCAGCAGAGAGTGAGGTGGAGGGCTTTACATAGCTTTTGCCTATTGCAGCTTGAAAAATGACTATGTACCTGCACTCTATATGAAAAAAGAGCAGTTGAGACGCCTGCCTTGGAATAAAGTACACAATTTCGGAGAAATTGCTATCAGAGTTTTACAAAGCGGTTGAGGGGGAGGACTTTTTAACGTGGCCCCTGACAGAGACTTAGCCTGGGAACATAATTTGCAGATAAATTGGGGAAGGTATGAAGAGCTGTTCTCACTAATCCCACTTCACCTTGAAGCTGTTTGACTTCTCTTTTCTGTCATTTTTAGCCACAATCTATCTAGCTCAAACTGCACGGCCCGCAAATCAACTTCTAGACTTTGCTCTTGTACATGGACTAGGAAGGGGGAATGGAGCCAGGGGGGGTTCAACCTGTCAATATAGAAAAGTCTGTCTTTTTTTGCAGAGGGACCGGTTGTCCCCTGGTGATGCAGTGAACAGGTAATCCACAGTGAGATTATCCGACTCTCTCATGTTGCACAGGTGCCGGCGGCTGATATGACAAAGTAATAGGCCTCTAACAGCCCCACGTAGAGATGGCGGCCAGGACAGCTTTAGATAGCAGCGGATAAACAGCAGCTGTCTGGCATTATGTCAACAACAACAATAGCAGTGCAGGATTCACTAGATTTTTACTCAATGCAATCGTTTGGACAATACACCTTCACTGTCGTAAAATGTTTAGCTTTAAAGGTGTCAGTGCAATGTTGGTCAAACGAACAATAAATGAATGTTTTTTTGTTTTTTTTCATTGCTTGTATATTTCTTAATCCCTTTTTATCTGGAATTGGCTTTTAAGTGGGAGGCTTCTAGTACGGAACATTTCCTGTGGGTATATATCGTGGATCTGGCCAACAAGTTGCTGGATTTGGAATTTAGGAATGAGCATCCAATGACGCCATTGAGACCATTCATGGAAATATAATTGATCAAGTCAAAAAGTTATTTTCATAAATTATAAAATATTACATTTGGTTGCCGACTCCTCAAATATTTCCTATGTGGGTGGCATTCTTGACCAATTTTTTATTTCAGTTTCATTAAATGTATCGGTCAGGGACTATGGGCTTTGTACTAGATGTAACCACTAGCTTCGAAACGATCTCAACTCAAGTCCGCTTACTAGCTTTTTCCGTAGCTTTTGACTGTTTCTCATGTTCTTTATCAACGGGTGGAGATCGGTTGTCATCACACAACCACAGCGCGGTGAGTTGTAAACTCGATCTGCTGACGAAGACTGTGGCATGTGGTCAAAAACGCCTGACAAAAACCTAGTAAGTGGAGCTTGAGTCAAAACAAACTACAATTGTCAAGGTCAAGAATGAACTTTGAGGCTCAAAGCGAATGGTGGGATGATAAGTTATGACCAAACCTTTCAGAGCCTTACACAAAGCCTCATAGCCAGAGTCCTCATTTCAAACCATAAAAACAACCATAAAAATGACTGTAATAACATTTTATTAAATCTCTAGTTCAGTGACTTGACTCAGTTTCTACATATTTTGTAATTATAGTTTCCAGCTTTACATGTAGAGCTCATGCGTTAGGCCCCACAGTCATTCTATATTTTATGGGGCAAATCAGTAACATAGTGCATGAACCCATGAGAACTGTAGAGGCTCACCAACCAATGGACAGGGAGGATCCACATACTCTTTTCCCATCGGTCCGTTTACTTTTGCTTTATCCCCCCCGAAGTTCTTTGAAAAACAATTGGAAATAATTGTTTCCCTTTTTTAAAGTGCATATCCTGTGGAAACGCAAATGGCCGGGCTCCTCCAAAAATCGCGAGGGGCCCCGAGCCTAGAGCCTAGGTATCCTGGGACAGGAACAGGTCTGCACATGCTCAAAAGTTAAGACATATTTTCAGCAGTTAAATAGAAGCAGAAGGATACACATTCAAAATATATATAGAAAAGAACTCGACCATTCATTGGAAGTACATAAGTCAAATATGCCCTATGTGTTATTGAGGCTGGAGGTTTACATCCAGAGGACCTTTGGAGCAAAATAAAGACATTTGAAAAATTATAAACACACTTGGAAGTTAAAATGTACATTTGCTATAGAGAAAACGAGCGATTTGGGTTTCTGTCTTGTTTGGTTTAAAAGAGTAGAACATCACGCGTAAAACACCACTTCGCACATCATCACAAACGTACATTTGAATGGTTTGAGATACAGGGTTTGTAGAGGCCGACTACAGTAAGAAAAACGAAATGTTTGAATGTGTGGAAAACGACACAAAATGGGAAACGTTTGACGGATGCTGGCATCATCTTTGGTGAGCTTTTACTGGTGGTAAATGTGACCGAGGTGATTACACCGACAACACTAGCTGGGTTCTGGGATTTGGGTTTACTGTAGTTACTGCATACGGACAATCACTGTAGGAGAGGTTCACGTGCAAGGGTTGTTCAGCCTAATCTAGTGCAACAGGACTCATAAGGAGAGATGCTTTAGACATGTTTGTTCAACCTATGGAGTGCTTCTTTTGCTAAGTTAGATGTGAACAGGCTATCCATCTGCATCGGGAGGCCTTAAAGAGTCACTCTGGTTTGGTACGAGGAGACAGATTCGGGCATCTGACAGTCACAATTGCTTAAATGAATGCCAAACTAAGCAGCAATCTGGACCAACCACCACAGCTGAGTGCTTAAAATTGACAAGTTCTGGCCTCGACACGACTAATACTTACCAAAAGTCAGGTGCATGCGAGCCAAGGTGCAATGGCTGCACCTGTGAAAAGTACGTCCACTTAAAAGGCTTGTTCTTCTAAGGGTCTGACAACAGTTTGGAAAGGATCCTTACAGAAACAGACCGTTTGTTCAAGAGTAAGATTCCGTTTTGTCTTTCTGCAACAACTCAACCTCTCGCGAGATTTCAGAGGGAGACTTGTCGTTGAGCGAGGCGTTCTTACTCTTTAACAGAACAAGAGGATCTGTCTCTGTAGGATCCTTTCCATAAAGTGGTCAGATGCTTCAAATAGACGTAATGTTAATGGGCGGAATTGCCCACAAGTATTTAGTGCAGCAATCTACTGGACCAATTCCACAACTAATGTTAAGTATAAGTCATTTTGACCACAACATTTGTTTTACTCGTATGACCGAATCTAACACTGAACCCTCGAGCTGCACTGCGTGTACTAAATCATCGTTGTCACTGACTGAAAAATAAGCTTTTTACATTGGAATGCAGCTGATCTTCGCTATTTCTTACTGGTTAGATGCTTCATGAAAGACTCTTGACAATTGTGACGTGATGAACCGTTGTGAGATAGGCGTTTGCCGAACTGTTACATAATCCTTACAGGTCTTGTTTTGTACGAGCTAGGCTGAAGTCGAAAGCAGTGCTGTAAAGTCTCAGTGTTATGAAAGGTGGTGAGACGAAAAGATGATTTGGAATCACGATTGCATTTAATTGTTGTTCCAGCTTCTCTTTGCCGGGTCTAGCGTCTAGTTTAACGGAACAAAGTTTTTCGGCAATTTTAAACAAGAACAGCGCAGGCAGGTCCACCATACTATGCTAGAATCAAATGGAATCAGATCTGTGTTGACCTTTCCGCTACCCGATGGGCCGGATTGTTTCATTTTGTTTGTACCACAGACAATAAAAAAAAAATAGGATCATAGAAAAGTTTGTTTAAAATGAAGCGAGGAGCTGCGGACGACTACCTTGACCATAAAAGACATCAAATATCCGCGTGACCTCACATTTACAGTCGAAAGAAGTGCGACAGAGCAGATAAAACACAGTTTTACAAACTGCAGGAGGACATTCTCAAGTTATTACAACATTGATCATTTGAGATCACAATACTGAACATGATAAACCTTTTACTGTAGACTTCCTACTGCATGAATTTGGTATAATCATACATGCAAAATGAATATATCTTTATTCTTTAAGAAACAAACTGCTGTTTTTACTACAAGATTCCATTCCCAAAGTCTCTTTTTACATTTGTCCTTTGTATAAAGTTGCATAACTCACTGAATAGTAATCTTTTATCTTTTTTTTGTGTAGTGCTGGCTGAGAGTAGCATGAGGCTATAAAAATGAAGGAGGAATGTTAAATCCATGGATTCTGACATCTGGATTTGGCGCCTTCTTCCTTCCCAGTGACACATGGTCCACTCCATGACAATCCAGAGGGAAACCACCTGACCACTGAAGCGGTTTCCCAAAAGTAAAGCGAGGGATCTGACGTGCTTTCTGTCAAAGACCCCCCCACCATCAGCAGCAGCAACAGCAGCAGCAGCAGCAGCACTGACTCAGGTGGTGAGCGCAAACTGGTCCTGCTCTATCGGTTTCTTCACCCAGGCGCCCAGTCCGGCTTTTTGGAAGGCTCTGAAGAGCGTCTGCTTGGTGCTGTGGTACTCCACCGCTGCCTCCTTGGCCTCGTGGTAGCTGCTGGGCCTCACCGTTCGGATCCGCAGGGTGGAGGAGAGCTACGGCGACACGGACAGAAGTGAGACATTTTCTTACCTGTAACAATCATGAATGACCCCCAAAAAAAGAAGAGGATGCCAAACGATTGTTGTTTCCCTTAAGCTTACCGTTTTGTTAACCACAAGATAGAACATAACACAAATAACTAAGTAAAAAAAAAAAAAACTGACCTCGTAGGGAACTCTTCAATCTTATATCTCAGTCAAACCAGATCTGCAGCAGCTTAAACTGCAGCTTCTGACACCACAGCAATGGGGTTTTAGAGGCCATGTGATTTTGTTCATGACATCAGGTTTAAACCAGGCTTAAACCTTAAACTACAGCTAAGCTAATTAGCCCCAGTGGCATAAAATCTCTACTTGTTATTAAATTGTGGTGTCGTTAGTAGTATTAGTAATTAAGGCAGCGGTTGTAACCCATTGTTATAGACTGGAATGAAACATAACCATTTTGCTGGTAAAGTATTAGTATAAAACATATTATTTACATTTACTATTTAATATTGTCCAAAGCAAAGTACATATGTACCATTTTCATCTGCACAAAAATCCCTGTGCCTTCGTGACGGCAGTCCAGTGTTACCTTGCAGTGCAGGCGCATCCAGCGGCAGTAGAGGGCGTGTTTGCAGAGCCTGGAGGCTCGACCCAGATCGTCTTTCCCCGTGGTGGCGTTGATCACCTCTAAGCCTTGGTCTCCCACCGTCCAGTTGACGCTGAAGTTGGGTGCTTTTCCCGGCTGACGAGCCTCTGCGTTACTTATTCCTGCAGGACACGGAAACGCGGCAGGGTTTTTAAGTTCGCACTTGACATAGACGAGAACGGAAGGCCAGATCCGTTTTTATAAAACAGCTACCAACCAGAAAGTTGGTAACTTGCTAGTTTGCTTGTATATTGTATATAGTTCAAATATGACAATTTGGGATAGCGCTAAACCATTTTTAGGATAAAAAAAAAGAAGTCTGAGCCCTAATCTCTTAAAACTCTCCCCTCCTGGTTTATTGGTGATGTTGAACAATCACATTTCAATTCCAGTTCAGGGATTCATTTAATCCAATGAACTGAGAAAAAAAACAATCTCTGCCTGAAAAACGATCCTCACACTCCCCTGATGTTGTATAAAACCCAAAGGCCGGTGAGAACTGTGCTTTTCAGACTTCTGAAGGGCCCCGTATGTGACATTTCCAAGTGTGTCGGCGTGAAAAAACAGGTGGCAGATGAGCGTAAATCAGTCACTTGTGAAAAGCGCATTCTGCTTCTCACCGCTGAGCAGTGGCCTGTTCAAGCTGAAGGACTGTGGCAGGTCCTCGATCTCAGTAATCCTCTGGTACATGGCTCTGGAGAGGTGGTCGGCGTGGTACAGGCTGCCCAGGATGATGCTGGAGAAGTAGATGGGCTCGGTGAAGTAGCTCATCAGGGAGCCCTGGAATCCAACCACGTTCCACCTGAAAGAGAGACGATTTAATTCAAGATTAACGAAGTCTTATAGTCCTCTTCTTTTTTTTGTGAATCAACAAGAGACAAAGGAGAATACAAAATCTGTTAAAAAAAGTTATTCTGCTGAAAATACAAATGTGACTCCAGCTCAGAGGAGTCCCGAGCTGTTAGCCGCCTCCTGGAGATTCATCAAGGAGCCTAATCAGAGCTCTAGTGGCCTAATGACACCCGAGAACCCGCGGGCCGACGTGGCAGAAATGGAGTGATTGCGGCGCGGCACTGAGATAATTCAGCCTCTTTACACATGCAGATGATCACCGGGGGTTCCTGCCGGTCTGCTCAAAAACACCCTTCAGCACCACAAGTGGGTCCGCAGGGCCGGGTTTTAATATGTTGAAAGGGAAAACTACAGCATGTACTAAAGCTAAATTATAGGCCATGTTGATTTCATGTACACTGTATACACACATTGTACATTTTCCTTCACAAACGCATTTTAAAAAAGGTGCGCAGGGCATTCACCCTAATGGATGCACCATTACTCTGATAACGGACCCACTGCCAAATTTGGGTGGAATAAAGGTGTGCTCAGCCGGTATTGCTATCATTGCTCGTGTTTTAATATTTTTTATTGTATAAATGTATTTCATGCAAAAAAAAAAAACTCAGTTGCTCAAAGCTCCATCGTATGTCAAGACCAAGACTAGGATGTTACAGAGAGTCGAAGTGAAACCAGTCGCTTTATCCAAAGCGTCTGGGGTCCCCAGACGTGGGGCGTGAACCCACAACCCTTGGATTAAGAATCTCATGCTCTACTGACCAAGCTAGCCGGCCCCCAAATAAATAAAAATAACTGGAATAATGCAAATAGAGCCTTGGAACAGCACACTGTGTGTTTTCCTCCACATGTTTGGATAAGGAGAGTCATTTAAAAAAGTCATTTCGTCATTTCGTAAACTTTTCACGTGACAGCTACGCAGGCTCAGTATAGGACAGAAATGAGTAGCCCAACCCCCCTTGACTTGAAGAAAAAGACGCTAAAATGACCCAATCGCTAGATGACACCATGGTGAAGGTTTGAACTGCCAGAAGCAACTGCTGCGGTGAAGCAAGTCTATCTTGTGTGTCTTGTCTCTGTGCGTTTCCCTTCTCCCCAGCTTCCCATCCCCCGTTGCATCTGGTCTGAGTCGGCGTGACACGGCTGAGCTCCCCTTTACACACCTGCTCCTTGACCTGATTACTCTCACCTGCCTCCCATCAACGACATCAGCCTGCAGCATATATTCTCCAGTTCTTCAGTCCGCGACTGCGATAGTTTGTGTTCTTTGCCGTGCACTAGTAATTCCAGTTTGTACATTTTTACATTTACATTACATTTAGGCATTTAGCAGACGCTTTTATCCGAAGCGACTTCCAAATAAAACCACGTTTTGCTCCACTGTGTCTTATTACAAGGTGAATTATTCACTTTTGCCTCCAGTATCCTTCCCCCGGACCATTCTCTGCCCGCCTGGACTCAATATCTCTTTCACACTCTCACGCCACCCGGACCAGAAACTCGCCTCGCCCCCTGACCCTCCCGTGTCTCCCTTCGTCGACTGGTCTCCGTCCCCCCCGGCTCCATCCACCCCTTTCCCTGTGTTTTTGCAATAAACTCGGTTTATTCGACTCAACCGTGTCTCTGTCTGCGCTGGGGCACCATTGATCTTGACATAAACGTCAGAAACGTGCATTATTTAATTTGTTTTCAGAAAGACAGACATGGTAATGGACAGTTCATTATAGTATACTTGTGTTGGCATTACAATGGTGGTATAGGGGTTAAGGCACCTCTTGTTTGCTTGCTATTTCTGATCCCTCTCACTTCTGGCCATCTTTCTACTGTCCACTGACAGTATTATAAGATAATTATATATATAAATATATAGATTATTAGAAGTAAGCAACCGTAATCTTTGTTGTTTAGCCCGAAGATACACTATGCGACCTTTTATGTGTTGTATCGTTCTATTTTATTCAATATAGTTTTCTACACAGGTTGCGTAAAGACTTGCACCACACACAGATTTTTACCCTTCAAGTGTTTCTACCGCTGTCAAAACACAGGTGACCTACACTCAGTACTGTGCCTGAATGCATCTTGCAGACACAGGTGGTACACTGAAGCTGATGCCCTGCTAACGTGCTAACGAGCCTGCGTAGAAATTACGTAGACGCGTGAAAATGTGCAGCACGGCTTTTGACACGTGATGTGTAACAGTGTAATGTAACAACACACAACGTACCTGGCTATCTTATCACTGCAGGACATGGTGAGCAGCCTCTCACCCTGGAGAACCCCATCCCACGTCTGGATGGTGTTACTGGAGCGTACCGGGATGGTTCCTTCACCAGACTCGATTTTAGTGCGCAGCTGCCCACGGGCTTTTCTGTTCGGGTGTCTGTCTCCCTGATCTGAGACAGAAAGGCGAGGCGAGACACTTTTTCATGCAAAATAATGAATCTTTAAGTACTTTTTTTAAATCCGAGGAGCTTTCACAAGTCAGTCAAATCTCCAACAGTACAGCCTTTTTCTTTTATCCTTTGTCCGCTCACCTTCCACTCCAGCTTCGTGAGGAGAGAAGATGCGGGCGTCTCCGCAGGGCGAGGTGCTGATGTACAGGTGGAACTGGACGTTTTCCTTTAGCCTGAAGCCTTGTCTGTTGTCACACCTGGTAAAGACGGATTTCTGCTGCTCCTCTTCGTGGTTACTGGAGACACAAATGGGGAAACCGGGATTTCTGGATTCAAGACATTTCAATTCTCCAAGCATTTAAGGCTCTCTGCTGTACTGCGACTCACCTGAGGAAGTGCTCCAGCTGGCAGTACAGGTACCTGATGAGCGACCGACGAGCCACGATCTCGGCATGGCAGTCATTGAGGGCCAAACCTCTGTCGCTCATGTATTCACCGTTGATGCACTTTGTCCCCGTGGACACGCAAATGACCTCAGCCTCCTTCACATCCGTACCTGACCGAGAAAGCAATGAACATAGGGAGTCTAAAGGCGGACGTCGATTTGGTGTCGTTGTACACAAACTGACTTTTTAATGCTAAGCTCATCCAGACAATAACTTTCAACAGTTCTATTAAAAAAGCAGCACTGTTTTCAGCTTGCTCTTCAACAAGAAGCAATTTCAAAATGATTGGTTGATTTAAAATTCACAACAACTTTGATTTTACAAACAGTAAATCTTTCAGGTTCTGTGAAAATGTGCCGTTTTCTTTGTCAATTTAATCAATAATGAAAATATCTGGCAATATCTAAAACTAGATACACTAGTCCCCTCGGGATTACAGGAAATAATCTAAGACCCACCTAAAACCCATTTTAGGTGATAATGTAGTTTATTGGTGCATATGTTCAACCAAATGTTGAATTAATCAAATTTCCACAAACCAACAGAGAGGCAGTGAACCATAGACTTTCAAGGCCCCTCGTGGTCGGACAACCTAGGGCAAGGAAGGCGAGGACAAGGATTTCTTTTTTTGAGCATCAGTCTGTTTTTTTGTGAGAAGAACTGTCTTTGACTCTAAACTCTGAGGTTTCAACTGAAAAAGAAACTGGAGAAACGCAATGTTTTTCCTCTCCTTTTTACGACTGAAAAGATGGAGTCGGCTTAGCTTTAACATTTGAGATAAAAACGCATCACAATCATGGCCCCAAAATCAAGAGAGCGCAGCTGAAACAGGTCCCGGCTGCTACATACAGAGCTGAGACCCATTTTGTGCAGAACAGAACAAAGACGGTAAATGTCCCTTTATGGAACTCCATGGAAATGCTCAGCTGAAGTGTCCCAGTATCCAATTCCCTTTTAAGAGCTTCTAAAATCTTCTAGGATGAGGGAGGAACTGTCTGATAGATAATTACCCGTTGTCATGACGACACCTGCCAATACTTTCCGCCGAGCATGCGGAGACGTGAAGTTTTCCGTCAGTTCGCTGAACTTGTCGACGACCAGATGAGAGACGGCGTCTGCCAGGACCTGAGGTCGAAAAGAAGAATTACAGATGGCAGCAAAACGGTAGAATGATGTAAAATAACAACAGTTTGAAGAAAGGAAACCAAAGGGTGATACAAAGCTCGTCTTCTCCACGCTGAAACGATTACTGAATATTTCAATTAGGAATGCCGCACTGGTGTGAATGACAGGCAGGGATCTTGGCAGCTTAAAACAGTCAAATCCTCTGCTTCACTGACTGCTCTGTAAATAAAGCGGAGTGACTTGAAAAGGCTGGTATGATGAACAGCGGTGTTTGAATAGCACTCAGCGGGTGATGGTAATTAAGATAGCAGCCGTGTTATCAGTGTGCGGGGATTACAGGCTGGGATTAGTTTATGTGTAAATAGATTCCCAGTGTATCGAACTTGTCTCTCCTGAAGCCGTCTCCATCTTCCATCAGACACGGTCATGAGCGGTGACATTTGTAGGCGAGTCTCTCCGTAGACGACAGAGATCTAACAATGAAGTGTTTGCACCCTTCCAGCAAACAGACTTGGGCTTTTCTTCAAAAACTAATCTTGATTTTGATTTGTAACAGCTCACTTTTCCTCTTGAGTTATCACAAAATGTAATATTATAAGACTAGGACTAGGTATCGTGAAGTGTTTCAGTGCCGATACCAATACACGAATCCCTCAAAATGCAACTAAAAGCTTTTAAAGTTAGCAAGTATCTTTGAGCGCGTTGATGTTTTTTTTTTTAAACCTTGCTTTCAGGAATAAAAAAATTATTTTACAATAACCATTTCCTTTTTTTAAATTTTTTTTTTAAATAAAACATAAAATCTCAATTTTGTGACAACTGAACTTCCTTACCTAGGGAGCAATTTGTGACACTGTCACCTATTTCCTTCTCTTACATGCCCGCTGTCAGCTAGTCGTCTACCGTGGTTACCGTAGGTAATTAGTAATAAGTTGAGTAATGAACAAAATAAAAAGGGGGGAAGAGAGCAAGACAAGATGGTCAGATGATGACACAACAAGCTAACGTTAGCAATACTCCCGTCAACAAAAGCACTGACTGCGGCTACCACGGCTGCTGGTTATGATGCTAACAATAACTTTAACTTAACTTCAAAGGAGCTAATTTAGTCTTCTCATGATATCCACCAGAATGCTCCTCACACAGAGGTGGCGACCAACTGATACCAGGTGTGAACACATCCCCTAGACCGAACAACAAATCATTTCACAAGTACTACCTGTGCTATGGCAGTTGGTAGAACAAACAAACAATCCCCAAAACCCTGAACTAGAAGAGCAATGGATGAAAGGAACGGTGCCAAAACATTTTTGGGGAGGTGGTGAGAAATTGGCTAGAAGATAAAATAAAGGCAAACAGAAAATGATCTTCCTGAGTCCCTATTTACTATTCATGTTATGCCTCAGGGAAACAAGAACAAAGCTGTAAAGTTACTCGGCTGTTAGAAATTGCTTATTTCCATACGTTTGACGTACATAATGGGCTTTTGCATTGTATATCTTCAACTTGTAGTACAGAGCGGAGAGAATAATTGTGAGCAGCACAGAACAATTGCAGAGAAATCAAGATATTCATCAAAATAATGAGGCATGCTTACCTGTGGCAGGTGAAGCTGCAGTCCTTCTCTGGGTATAGGCTGTCTTGATGGAGCCTGATCCAGCTGCATGTTAAACAGAGCGGACAGAGCAGCCTGGGCAGCTCGGGCCTTGGCCAGCTTCTTGTTCCGTCCAGAACCCTGGAAATTCTGAGCATCTACCGTCACTGACATGACAAAGTTCTTGGCGTGGCTCTCCCCGCTCTCTGATACGAAGTCATACTTGAGGCCCGGCCGCAACTCATTGAGGATCATGACAGGATTCTTGCCGCTTGTTGGGGAGATGAAGGTGGAGGGGGCTGGAGGTAAGGGGGCCTGGACCAGGTTTGGAACAGGGGAGGGTAGCAACGGGTACTCTATTCCCAATGAGCAGAAGGAACCATTACTGTTGGATGCGAGGTAAAATGGGTCTTCTACAGGGGTGGATGTCTCAAAGGCGTTAAAGAGCATGTCCGGAAAATCAGCCTGGTCTGAGGTGAAGTCCGTGTGAACAGACAGAGTCCGGCCCATGGCCATGTGGGCTTCGGACGCGTTGGGGAACTGGACGAAGGAGCGCAGGGCTTTCTCTGCTGCATTTAGCTTGGCCTTCTTCTTGGTCGGACCTGAACCCTCGAAGAGCTGCCCGTTGACCTCCACAGTCATCACAAAGACGGGCGCATGGACCGGCCCGGTCTGAGAGAGCAGTTTGTACTGCAGCCCTGGCTTGATCTCATTCAGCTGCATTAGGGCATTCTTAGGCAGAATGGGCCCGGGGACTTTCTTACGCTTCTTGGGCCTGTACTTGGAATGTGTATGCCCATTATTGCCCTCCTCTAAGGGACGTTTCCTCCCACCCCCAGCACTCCCATTGGGGAGTTGAGCAGCCTCAGCTGCAACCCCCTCTTTGGAGAAGAGGTTGTCCAAGTTCCGATTTTCCTTAACATCTGTGCTGCATGAACCTGCGGTGCCCAGAAAGAGTAACTTACAATGCCTTCGTTGCAGGATCTTGTAAATGTAAAATTTAGAGATTCCTTTACCTCTCTTTGCAACTGAACAAGTGATGTGTGTTCCTTAATATTTATGAGGTGACATCATAAAAATATAAGTAAATTAAATTGGTACAAGTGTGTTCTAAACACACTCATCCACTCATGACAACAAAAACACAAGCATGACTAATCTGTGTGTACAGTGCTGGGAGAACTTTAGACGAAATTACATTTAGGCAATGAATATTATCAACATTTAATATCCCCCTTACAAAAGTAAAGCATGAAATTGGTATAAAAAGCAAAATATTAATTTGCGATTTGTAGCAGTACTTAATGCCAGATATAGCAAATTACAGAAAAAAAATGTATATACAAAGTGTTTTTATATTCTCTGGACGATCTTCTGTGCATTGGGAACACATATCACCAGGCCCTGTTTACAAAGCCGATGGAACTTAATGTAAATTTCCATTTATAACATCCTCCAGCAAAAGCTCGATAGGTTACTCCTTTCGGTGCTCAGGACAGAAAACAATCCTATAAACGGCAGGTTTAGAGGGGTTGCGGGGAAAGATGGGGGTGCAAAAAAAAAGTGTCAACTTTTCCCAAAATAATTCTGTATTTCAAATGAAGAAAAATGTCAGAGAAAGTATATGAACTTGGCCACTTCAGACATAAAAGCAGAAGCTACTGTACATTACAATAAATGTGGGTGTGAATACAAAATAGTTTGTGTTGAATATGTGCAAAACGATTTATCAACCACAGTTCAGGCACTGCAGTGGAGTGTTTTCAGCATGTGAATCCTACAGTATGTGATTTGACACACTTACATGAAACTGTAGGGATGGGTTCCGACAACAGGTTCCATTTTGGATCTGGTTCCAAGTTTAGGCCCCACGGATAACAAAACCCTTATCAAATCTTTATTTACAACCTCTCTTTTGCCTCTTTCTGACACTACGGGCATCATTTACAAAAAAAAATGGTGATGTGGTATACATGCTAATCTGACAAGTACCCGTTTAAATATTTATCTACTGTCCATCATGGGTGTGAATCTGTAAGCACCTCATGATTCCATTCTGTTTGAAAGGTCTACGTTTCAATTATAAAATGATAATCAACGCATCTTAATTAGTGTACGAAATTAACTTTAGTATTAATATTAGTATATTTAGTAATGTTTGTATTCAGAGATGTGGTGAACATGTTATCCAGGATCCAGTGTTCATAATTTAGTATTTTATTTGTGGATGTGTTGTACAGCTTCCACCACCAGGTGGTGCCTTTGAATAAGTTGAGAGTTTTGTAGCACAAGTACTCTTTTGGGCAACTTCCTCTGTTTATGTATGTTACAGTAGTTAGCCCAATCCTAGTGTGAGCACTTACCCACCAGTGTGGCGGGCAGCCTTCCGAATTTTTCGTTAAAAAAAGTCGGTCGGATTGTATCCAACTTCGGTTGCTTGCAGTCAGCCGTCCTCACCAGCCCAGTAGCCTAGCTTAAAAGCTAATCGCGTGTTTTACTTTTGTTACGTTTCACCATCCAGTTGGTTCAGCCGTAAGCAATGTACCACATACAACCCGGCCTTACAAAACTGTTACAGGCGATCATAATGTCGAGAATTGACTAAGATTTCTTCATTGCCGACCAGAAAAACTACCTGGAAAGACTCGATAAGGGATTAGAGAGAGTTCGGATTCAATATGCAGATTCGGAACCGGATACAGTTTTGATGAAATTCAATAGAACCCCATCCCTAACCTTACTGTCATTATAAGCCAGGTTTAGCTTTATGCATTCCACTATGAATTGTAAACCCCTTCCTCCAACCAAAGCATACAGTGCCTGGACAGAGCTGAGTTTGCCATACAGTCATAGCCAGTTGACTACTGTAGGCAAAGTAAATAACAAGCATGCAAGAAGGGGGACATGAAACATGGAAAACATAATAGCTGATAATGTCCAGAGCAAAAGAGGGGGAGAGTGATTATAGGTCTGTCGGGGAAGAGGCAACATAGTGTCATTGTTACTCTGCTGAAACAGCCGGCGCTGCGGCTCAGCAAGCAACAATATTCACTTGCAGCCGAAACAGAAATTCTCATCACTAAATTGCGGGAGAAGTGAATCCATTGGGCACGTCCAACTGCAAGGTCAACTGTCTGTGATAAATGTGTCTTGGCTTGTCCAACTGGAAGGTCACTAGTAAATGCTACCTACCTGGCACCTGATATTGGATTTCTTCCATGATTTACTGTTTAGAATTTTAGCCCCCCAAAAAAAGCCCTTGAACAACCTTGACCACTTCCATCGTCGGCCTATGACCAACTCTCCCAACGCCATCAGGCATAATCCACGTTCGCCCCAAGTGGTTTCACTTTGGCTTACACAGTGCGGGGACAGAATGACTGCTGTCTGAACACAAATTTTAAAAAAAATTGTTTAAAGAGGCCCCATCAGTTAGCGTTTGGGGCAAAGCATCAGCGGGTCGAATCACGATGCGAAATTTGCCATCTGGTTCGGGTCTTAAAGCACACTGACTCCTTTCAGTCTACCCTGACAAACAGCCAGATTCGCTCACTCTTGAAAATGAAATGGCGTCTCAGCCTGATGCTTGATCATATCTTGTTTTTTGTTTTTTTTGCAAATAAATAGCCAACTTATCAAACCGTGCCATCCATTCCCTGTGAATAAACCATTAGCTTTTAGAACCAAAAAAAAGGCATGTGAATAGTGATGGTGAAAGTAAAGCTTTGTGTTAACTGTTTTTGCTTTGCCCTGCATATTATCTTCACTTAGAGCCTTGCTATTTCCATCTTTTCCATAAAGTTCTATTGAGGCTTATCATGGGTCAGGGGGTTTTAGGGCTGAAATAGACGTACGTTCCAAATCCAGGGGTGGCTCTCGTAGGGCTTTAGGGGGTGTTTTTATTGAGAGCAAGGGGACAAGCTTAGAATCTGCCATCAAAATGGACTGAAATCTCACAGTAGATACACCCTGACCTGGGGATTAAGCTCTGATCCTGCCTCCTGAGATGGCCAAAAGGAATTGGGCGTTACATTTTCAAGGACATTACAACAGGAATACAATTAAATCCTATTTAAACTCATGATTCTGTATTTACTTTACCCAATATGCATGAATTTCATACAAACCTAGACAGAACTGGGGGTCCAGTACCATTCTCGGGCATAGAAAAAGTTAACAAAGAATGAATCTGTAGCCTATTTGAAGTTGAAAAAGACATTGACTCACTCATGCTTTCTACTTCGCCCCCCTCTGTGGTGAGCAGCCTCTGTTGGTTCCGAGGTAGCCGAGCTCCCACTCGACCTGGAGGAAAGACACAGAGTCGACGTCAGGGACACTTTTCATCAAGGAAGTGTACATTTATAGCGAGTGTTTCTGCAGTTAGACAGACACTGCGTTAAAAGAAGTATGCCCACAGCTAACCAGCCTGGCAGAGAACACGAACACTAACTAGCAGCTGAAACAGAGACAGACAGACAGCACCCAGATCATCCTGAGCAGCCTTTTAAGACTGATACATCTGACTAACCTTCAGTTTTTATTAATTCTATATAACACTGTGAACACAAAAGTCTGAGCATTTTGGCTTTATTTGATTTCTCATAATTTAGAAAATTACTCATCACAGTCAAGCTGATGTGAAAAATATAAAGTGGACAAGGCTACTGGTATCGTATAAAAGCGTGTACATATTGGATTTCTGTTTTCGGAGTTGTGCAGTGAAATACAAGGACGTTGAGGCATCGTGGCCACTAGTTTCACAGCATTATGAACTGGCAGGAAGACAAGTGGTGGTATGTGGTCCAAATTCGAAATAATGACCTGTGTGGGTTGTCAGAATTATCAGCCATCTCAGCTTGTAATATCATAAACCTCATGTTTAACAGAAGTTTAGAGAGATGATCTATTCGACTCAACACAGACTAATCAAGCATGTTCAAATATTCCACGATTTGGCACCGCACTCCTATAATAGCGTCATTCTCATGATGGACAGTAAAAAAAAAAGGGGGGATAAAATGCATCAGAACCACAGATATGGTAGTTTTTTCAATGTTCTTCCTCGTCTATACATACCCACTACATAACCCACAATGCAACTCAGCCCTCGATAGCTCGGTCCAAGTTTTGGCTACAGAATAATGTTTTTCACACATTGTAGAACTCTGCCAACACCTGGAAACATACTCTTATTGATAACTAGTCCAGATCTTTACATGTCCAAGCACACTGTACAAACATTACATGTGCATTGTGCTCTGATAACAATTCACTTATATGGTTTTGTATCGGGATCTGTGTGCATCACTGTGCCACTCATTCGCAAAATTAGCCCACGCTGTACAAGATCAAATGTATCTCCATGAAATATAGACAAATACAATTCCTATGTTTGTGTTCCTATCAAAAATCTGTTTGATTTTACCAAAGAGAATGTTCAATATTTTCTTCTTAAAGAAACCCGTGAAAGGCTTTTGCCAGAGCGGATAACGCTGAGCGGACATGTCTCAGGTAATGAAACGTTCACTGGCTTCATTTAACAGCAAAGTGACACGAAACTGTCTTTTTAACCAAAACCAGATGGAAGTTAAACGTTTGTTAAGTCGAGAGTTGTTTGCACTTTACTTAAAAACAACTGCTACCAAAGAAAACTGATGAAAAGACACTCCCTTGCTTGATATCTGGCTTTGCGAAATCCATGCACATATATAGTCGCCGTTATTGTCAAAGGTTTGTAAAGTAATCAACACCGCTGAGAACCAAACAATCCCTGTTCCCTCAACACCTCCTTTGCTCATGTCACAAGTCATCACCCAGCTTATTCTCCCCCCTCAGCTACCCCCCCTCCCCCACACACCTCCGCCCTGCCCTAAGCCACTCCTATCAGACAGAGGTACTCGTCTCCGGGGCTGATAAGAGACACTGAGCTGCCATTATTTCCTCCGGTCTAATCAGGAACCTGTCACTCGGCGTGCCATCCCTGGACATATGTAAACAAACCCGAGGCCGGCGGAAAACTACGTGATAATTATCTTTGATTTACAGAGATGACGGCCGCGGGGGTTTCACTCCTCTGGTGAGCTGTGGTGCTATAAGATTATGAACAGAGTTAGCCTTTAGATCAACCCTCAAGTATTTAACAAAGTTGTGCATTTCTGCCAAACAGTGGCGGTGTACCAAACACAAAGTGCTTTTAGACTATCCATTGACGTGGACAAGTGTACATTACACAATCAAACAAAGTTGAACTTAAAAGGAGCAGTGTTTTTAATGAACTGGTCGCCATTTTGGTTGCATCTCCCACATGAGGACATGGAAATACACCACATGCCAACGGTCTTGATTCTGCCGATGGGCAGTTGGTGGCAGTAATGCGCCAACTAGTGTAGCAATGCACCAGGGGAACTACTAGCCAACGCAAACATGAATGTAAGCTTGTAAATACATGATAAATCTGTACTTTGCAATTGTTTTACGAGAGAGGATATTCGGCCTCAACTTAATTGAAGTAGGATTTTGCATCCTACTTCAATTAAGTTGGGGCATTTTTAAAAAACAGATAGGGGTCAAGCTCCAAAAAACACTGGGTCCTGCGTTTGACAGCATCTCTCAGGCTCATTAAAAATCTTTAACAGGTCCCTGGATATAAAAACAACACAAAAACAAGAACCAACTTTGCCAATTTTGCTCAGCCTTTAATGTTAAGACAGATGTCAAGATTTAAGTCTCAGTTTTTACCCATTCACCCAGAACCAAAGCCTCGGCCCACTGACTCACCGTCTCGTGGTGAAGAAACTTTTTCAAATTTGAGCCTTTATCAAAAAATGCTGTGATGCTAGGTTGCTGTTTGTGAATTGACAACTTCTGTAAATGGATTTCCAGAGACAAAGTTTTCCTAAACTCTGCTACAATTGAGAAGACCTCAAGTAGACCCCGTCCTCTGGGAGAAGAACGCAGTGAAACTTCAAACCAGTGGGATTGACGGCAAAGGCTTCGTACTCGGGCCCGTATAATCTCTTCTCTGTTGGCAGATATGGCCTCCTGCTCCGCTGCCACTCGGCTTTGTGGCTCCAAACATTAGAAATGACAATGTTATCAGGCTACTCTGGCTCTACTGTGCGCGGCGGGTGAAGGGAGAACAGGGCTTAGGTTGCCTTTCTTAAGATAATGGGAGAAGAAAATGAACTCAGAGGAAGTAAAATGTCAACAAATGTAGTTATCAGGAAGCCTTGTCACAGAAACAAAAACTTTTTGAGGGTTTGAAAATGTTATTATGCTTCTTCAACCTTGTTCACTTGTTACTTACTGAATCGCGTATAGGTTATGGTGACTCACTCCCATTGGCTACAGGATCTGATTTATCTCATGCAGACTGTTTGTTTTATATATACATACATATGGAACAGAGCAATATAAAGTGCCATCAACTAATTAGAAAGAAAACAAAACCATGGAGGATAAACAGCCAGCAGGGGAAAGGAAAGGGCCACGTGTATTAAAGGAATCCGCTCATGGCGCACGGAGAATGTGTTTATCAGACAAGCAGTACAAAATAAATTAAAAAATCTATTTGCGCTGCCTACTTCCACGCTCCTGCATCAGATCATTCAGCCCTCGGAACTAAACACATTTACAGGCCGGGTAGAGAAGGCAGACGCCGTGCACATTTAAACGAGGTTAGGAGCAGGCACGGGAGAAAATCAAGTATGATACAGAATAAACTGGGTCCGTTAACCCTTTAATGCTACTTGAAGTTAAAGCAAACAACAAGCAAACATGGGTGTGGTGAAAATACATGAGTTTTTCTGCTTATATAACGTCTATTCATAGCCACCGGTTCTGCTTTTGGCTCTGTTTTTTTCCGCCTGCTTTAAAAAAAATTATAATAATAAACCGACTGCATAAGAAAACCAAGAGTGCACGAGTACAGTCAAAAGTCAAATTTGAAGCAGCAAGTCAGTGGTGTAAACTGTGCCTGTCTGATCTACTTTTAGCAATTCTGCCACGTTCTGAGATGTCTGTAATTGATTTAGTGAGTTCAATGTTATTATTACAGATGGAATGATGGCCAAAACTACAAGAATGAGACTGAGAATAAATTGTAACTATTCTTTAAACCCCTTGACCACATGAATAATGCAGATTTTTAATCAAATTCTGTCTGTGGATTTTCATGGTGTATTGAAATGAATGGAAATCAATCTGAAAACTGACAGGAGGCTTTGGAATAATGGCTCCTTGTTAATAGGCTAAATCAATTGGTCTTATCAACTGTGTAATGGCTCTACTGGACACATCTATTTAGAGATAGAGTTGCATTGCATGTCTTTTATTATGTCTTTGCTATAATTGGGCCTTTGATTTATGTACTTTATAAATTGTATTTGCTTCTAACAATGTTGTCTTATTTCTTACATAACATTAATATCCTGCATTTTATTGTTTTTTAAGTCTCGCATTACGTTTAAAATATTTTGCGACGTCGCTGACTCTGTTTCCTGTTTTATTTTGATATCCCCGTTAGTTCGTGTGTTTTTGTACACACACACACACACACACACACACACACACACATAAAAAATAAAGAAAAATAGCCTCTTGGCTAACTATGGCGCATTTACAGCAGTATTTATTAGTGTGCACTGTCCCTGCTTAATGGACCAATGAATAAAATATCTTCTGTCATGGCAGGCATGGCAGGAAATTCAAATAATACACGGCATACATTTGACCTCGGGGGGCGTTAGCCTATGTCAGCCTCCCGTGCAGCCCTCAGGGAACCCCATCAACAAGAACAGAGAATTTGGACACCTGCCATCATCGATAACCGGCGACAGTGATAAATAGATTTTGGAGCCTTTTTCTGGCGCTTGAGGCGAGTTACAATCACAGCCCGAGAGGGGAAAACAACTGCAAACAGCTGTCAGAGAACTCTTTTTAGTGGCATAATGCAGATGGATCGATCTGGAGGAGAAGCAGACAGCGAGGAAGAAAAAAAAAACGTTCTTGAACATTGCCAGCAGCATCGCGCTCGCACACAAAACTACATTTTCTCCCCATGAAATGACATTTTGAGACGTGCAGAAATTGGACCCTGACGAACCGGGAGTGTGGCGTGTTGATAGGCCAGGGGGAGGGGTGATGGGATGGTGGATGAGAGGCGGGAGAGAGGAGCAACCTGGAAACGAACGGGCGGAAGTTTCTGGCTATATCATACGGTCACATCAGGTGGCGAACATGCTGTTTATCCATTACAAAATTCCAGCTAATTGAGTTAAAAACACTGGATAGGGCTAACATTCCATATTTTAACTGGCCTAAATCAAATAATAGGATCTACAGTTTGGTATTGGACCAGAATGTAAATGTAATTCTACACTTGCAAAAACGTGACATTTTGACTGTGAACAAGACTATCACAAAATTTAAGACATTTCTGTTAAGTTTTCACAATTCAACAAGATAATTGCCTGACCTTTACAGCATGGAAGGTACAAATAGAAAGCTTATTAACCCGCACCTCTCTGGAAGTTTTTATTATAATTATTATTATTTTTTTATAAGCTTCTGGAGCTGGATGGAAATGTGACTTTTGCTGCAGATTACAAGAACATAATTTGCAAAACCATTATATTCAAGAACGCAAGGAAAACGCAGGAAGAAGGCGGTCTGCGACACGCGAAACCGCACAGCTGTGGATCATTTCAGCCTCACCAACGTTAAGACACTGGGATCAATACCAACATATCATGAATGTCAAAACCTACCCACACCTACTGTTTTCTACATAAACACACACACACACACTGATTGATTGTATCTTGATGTGTGGCAGTTCGTGCAACAAAACATGCAAAATCAATTGGTCTTAACTGTATAATGGCTTTACTGGACACAGTTTATTTATAGATTTGCATTGCATGTCTTTGATTTATGTACTTTGTACATTGTATTTCTTACATAACATTAATATCCTGCATTCCATTGTTTTGTAAGTCTATTATGTGGTATGCCCGTTAGTTCTTGGTTTTGCTTGCTTTACTTCCTGTCTGTGTTTTTACCGCCTAGTAATCACCAGTCACCTGCCTTCAAGTTACCACCTGTTTCCCATAACCAATCAGCCACCTCTGTATTTATACCCGCCATTTGAGCCTAGTTAGTTATTTGCCAGATTGTCATCAGGATAGGCCACTTTCCTTATTTCCCAAAATGAATGAATAACATCGATTTATCTGCTGATTATTTTCACCAATAATTATCATTAAATGATTAATCATTTATTCTCCATTTATTGTCATAAATGACCCCCCAAAAAAGCAGGAAAACTTTTTCAGAAGCTGGAACCAGCAAATGTTTGGCATTTTTGCTTGAAAAATTAAGGATTAATCGTTCATCAAAATAGTTGGCGATAAAAAATGTTTCGATCGATTAATAAAATCTGTTCCCTAGATTGGCCCTTCTGGGCTACTGTACCTTAACGATGTGACTAATCGTCAGTTGAATGATGCAGCACTTTGCGACATGGCCAGGCGCTGCGCATCAGTGTTTAAAAGAATGTAATAAACTGTATGGAGGAAAGAGCAGCACGGCCTCCTCGTTGTCCTCCAGAGCTCCAGGCCATCCTTCACTAATATTGATCTTGTCAATATTTGTGTACCTTGATTAAGTGCCTGCCTTCCTGTATGTATTGACAATGAGCTCTGCGTTGAAACCGACTATTAACACTTCAGTGACCGACCCCTGCGGGTGAAACCCTTTGGGAAAGAACTTGGCCTACTGATGCCTTAACTTGTGTGTAAACTCGATGCATTCCAATAAGTCTCCTGGATGAGCGTCAGCTGTTATATTAAGGCATTACAACTGCTCAAAATGGCTGAAATGTGCCTTTACAATGTCAAAATTGTTAAAATATCCGTCATATGACCCATCACTTCATCTGCTACACACCTGTGTGTTTACACCGTAGTCTGAACTTAATAACCTTTTAGGATAATCAACCCTCTAACACCAATACAAAGAAAATGTCATTATTTCATGGATTGCCTACTTTGAAAAGATCCTCACATTAATTGCATTCATTTGTTCCATTGCTGTACCATCTCATTTTATTTCAGGTGGGTTTTCGTCTCCTTTTTTGATATGAAGCGTTGAAGCAGCTCTCTCACTTTAGCTGTGTTGCACCAGCACTGCCGAACTACAGAAAAGTAAATTCCCCACTGCCTTTTCGAGGACACTCGCAGGCTTCGGCCATCTTTCCAGCGTTTTTCAAGAGACTCTGTGAAATCTTTATGACTGCTTTAATTTGCCGCGTGGCCCTGGCAGTAGCTGCGGGGGCAGGGCGAATGCTGTATCAATTCCGCACGCTAATGCGACTCACTTAACCGACAGGGCTTCCACGCAGCCTGCCCTCCCCCCTCCCGGAGACATTTGTGCTGCTGACAGCAAACTATTCAAACCACTGTAGTGCCCTCCCCACTGGGGGCCAAGGAGAAGTGCCAGCCTTCCTGAAGGTAAAGCAATTACGTGGATTATCTACTTCCACACTGCAGAGGAGACACAGAGAGAGAGTGCACCGATAGCGCATTGTAAATGAAGCCTCAGGGGCAAACAACCACATGAGTCACTAAAATAAAGCGTATGTATTTAGCTCAAAGTCATCTGGGGTGGGTATGTTGCAGATCACCTGGGAGAGAGCAGTACACTCTTCAAAGATACAATATGTAGATTTGAATATTCTATATTCTTTTTAAAGACACTGTTCACTTTTCAAGCTGCAGGTTTGTTTTTTTTGGACACATAGGGACATTAGTCCGTCTGCAAACAAATTCACAAACGGGACTCAGAATGAATGCAAACTAAGTCCAATATTCACTCAAATATATCTGGTACTGGCCTTCCAAGCGGTGAACAGGACAGCACCAACCTACATCCAGACCATCCTCCAGCCTTACACCCCCGTCCGCCAACTACGGTCTGCTTCTGAGAAGCGCCTGGCAGTTCGCTCTATCAGGGACGCCCGCGCGCATTCAAGACTTTTCTCCTGTCTGGCTCACCAGTGGTGGAACCATCTCCCCACATCGGTCAGACAAACAACCTGTCTGGCCACTTTCAAGAAGAGACTAAAGACTCATTTGTTTTCCGGGAATACAACCGCACTTAAATGACATTGTTTCTACAAAGTATAGTATGTTGTATTGTAGTTGTATTTTACTTTGAATGTATTGTATTTGATAATGTACAGAGAAAATCTGTTTCTAGATTTAATGCTCTTTTGGATTCTGCCATTGGCAGCGATGTACTTACTTATAGCACTTGTGATTCATCACCAGCCCTTACAAGTTTGATGAGACATCTTGTTGTTTTCCATCATGGCTCTATGCACTTTATGTAAAGCTCTTATTTGGAAGTCGCTTTGGATAAAAGCGTCTGCTAAATGCCTAAATGT
>JAVQJD010077589.1:0-24798 GCA_036023655.1 Nannoperca australis
TTTATGTAAAATCCTAATCTGTGACATGACTATGTAGAGTAAAATATATAATATCTGGAATCAAGTGGAGTAGAAGTATGGAAGTACTAAATTACAAATACCTCAAAATTGAACTTAGATACAACACTTGAGTAAATGTATTTAATTACCTTCTATCACAAAAAATATAAATAATGAAGCACAATTTAATAAGATGAAGTCAGTTTGAGTAATTGAGTAATTAAGATTAAGATGTAATAAAGACAGTTGGGTGCATGGCGAGCAGATGCCACCTCTACTATGGGAGTAAATATTGTTTTGAAAAAGTGTCCTTAATTTAATATATTAGCCATGTTTGGATTCCACTCACTGTGGAGTGTTTCTATAGCTGATTTGGTAGTTTGATTGTAGCTGATCGGCCTTTTAATCACAAACAGAAAGAAGAGTGAGAAAAAGGTAAAAGTGGTAATTCCTCAGTGTAAAAGTACTCAATTACAATTAAAGATCCTGCATATAGAACTAAAAGTACAGAAGAATCATCAACAAAATGTTTTCATATAATAGATTATTATAAGATTCTAATCACCTATACCCATACTTATAATGCAATTTCTGTCTATAATACATTCCTAAAATCCTTATTTGGCATTGCCGTAAGAGTATATTTATTAAATGTTTTTATTAAAACATTTAAATTACATTTATAATAGCTTCAAATATTCCTTCCTGTAGACAATATAAGTTTATGGTCTCAGTTCTAATTTATAATGACTGAAATTAAATTCCTTTAATCTTTTTTTAAAAAGATCATCATATGTTTTGTATAAATAATATCAGCAAAGTAACTGCAGATATCAGATAAATGTAGCTGGACCTCGTGCATTAATGGATCACTGAACGGACCCACTGGGCTCAGGCACCGGGGCCCCTTGGTCAGAGCCTCTGTTTGAAGTGACTGTTGTAGGAAAGTAAATCTAATGGCTACAAAAAAGAAAGAAAACGAGCACACAGACGCAAAACAACAGCAGCTACACAGGTTATCTTATGTAGGTGGGTCACACCTGCTGGGCCACAAACTCACGTGAATCGGTGATAAAGACCTGTTACCAAACATGACTACTGGGGCAAAGGTAGCTTTTATAAATGTTTATAATTGCGAAACTCACTTATGAAATAGAGAATCATTAATCTTAGGTAACAGGATTTTTTATTTCCTTTCACTGATTCAAAGATTTAGTCCATCATTTAAATACAAAGGAAACAGGCAGGGAGTCCATAAACTTTGATGATATAAGTGTCAAACATACACGTGCTGAAGGGCCATAAAAGTCTGGCGGTTACACAACCAGCTCTTTTAAGAACAAAGGGCCCCTCATCAGCAGCAGTCTTTGTGTTGCACTGTCACTGCATTCAGTCAAAAACGCACCATAAACAGTATGTGAGAGCGTCTTTACTGTGCCTGGTGCCGACTGATCTTAATGATCAACTTGGACTTATGTAGCATTTTTTTTGTTTAGTTTTTTTACTTTAAAATGTGCGTTTTAATTTGTAATACTTGTGTTTTTAGATAAGCTGTCTTATCCACAATGGCGAAACACAACATCAGCCTTGTGGTTGCCATAGTGCTGGCTTTGCTTTTCTTCATCTTCACTATGGTGTTCACCGCTCTGGCAGGGCCGGGAATATGTAAGTCCAAGTTTTAAAGCTATATTGATGTAAAATTTTGTCATGTAATATAAAACTGTAAAAAAAATCATGTTTGACCTTTTAAGTGTGTCAAAATAACATTTTACAATCATTTTGTACCTACACTGTATCTGTTCAGCTCTGTGGTTTTTGAAATTTCTGTCCCCCAGATCCATTTTTGGAGACCACTGCTAATATATCTGATGAGTTTGTAACCCAGATCACACCATCAGGATGGACCTTCACCATTTGGTCCATCATTTACATCTTCCTGGCTTTAGTGTTGGTCTACATCTTCTCCAGCATCTTTAGGAAGTAAGTACATTTTTTATAAAGCTTATCTTTGTCTCATAGACTGTAGGCTGTCTGGTACGCTGTATAAAATATAAGTATACATTTACCTCTGTGAATTCTTTCTTAAGGAATGCCTACGGTTACGTCTACTGCAGCCCTGCTGTTTTGCCGCATGGATTTTTTGCGTCTTGGTGCTTGAATCTGGGCCTCAACACTGCGTGGTTGTTCCTGTGGGACAGAAAGTGAGATGATCTACAATATTGAGAAACACATCTTCAGTTACTTGTTGCAGGCAAACAATTGGTTTTAAGTGTATTTGTAGCACATTTTAAATGAATTAATATAGAAAGAATACTGTTTATTTTAGACATACAGCTACTTTAAATGGATGTGTGTCCTTCTGTTTCTCCATACTGGAATTTCACTATTGTTATTTCTGTCGATTCTGTACACACAACATCTAATGAATGCATTTTCTTTATTCCAAGGGTTTACAGATAGATAGTGTCATATGTTGTGCAGGTACGAGGCAACGGTTTGTGTGATGTGTGACCCTTGGCTATATGTGTAGATAAAATTGACCTGGCTTCCCCCTTTCAAAAAAAAAGTATGTTACTGGAAAGCATCAAGACTGAAATGCTTAGATTTTTTCTGCATCACATAATTTCCCTCCCCCCTCACTATCAAAGGTTGATGCCTGCTGCACTGGCTTTCCTCGTCCTAATTGCCTTGACTAACTACTCCATGATATTCTTCTCCTGCCACGGTCTCCACAACTATGGAGCCTGGCTCAGCAAATACCACAAAATAGACCTGTGGCTCCACCGTGTGGTGGTTAGTATGGCCGCTCAATTGCAAGTTTACCTGCTACCTCCCAGCAACACCTTTTGTGCCTACTCTATTCTCATAACGTGTTTATTTCAAAACATACCCTGCATATGTGTCTGCATCTAAGTCTCTTCTGTGGTCTCTATTACAGGTGCAGAATGGTGTTGCTATATATGCAACATGGACAACCATTGCATCCCTAATTAACCTGACCATCGTGCTGACCAGTGATGCAAACATGTCCCAGACGGACGCTGCCACCGTCTCACTCTCCGTTTTGACTGCAGCGTTGTTTGTGTGGTAAGTGCAAAGCCGAGGGGTGAAAATAAACGTTTACCTTTAATAAAAAACACATTTCTGGTGCAAACGTGTTGGATCTCTGACAGGTTTTTCCTGGAAAACTTTGTCCTCGACAAACACGTGAGGTACATTCTCTCCATTTACCCCGTTGTGATCTGGGCACTGACGGGGGTTTTCACGAAGAACTATGACGCTGCAGATCCTACTCGCAACAACATCTTCATCAGTGAGGAACTTACATCTTAATCAATCTCAGTTACATCACCTGGATAGTTTTTTACCTTCACTGTTGCATGGACTGTGAATGATGTTTTTAAAATGTGCAGTTAAATACACACTGGAAATGTACTTACTTGCAATAAGGGACAGACAGTATGCACTCTAATGTTTCCCTCTGATATTTTCTGTCCACTATAGCTGCACTGTTGGCTGTAGCCTGTGTCATTTTTGTCGCACGGGTACTTTTGGTCATCTCGAAGCACATCAAAAAGCCATTTTACTAAGACATCAGCCCGGAGGACATGTCGCCGATGGAGATCGCTGAGAAACAGAAAACGATATTTAAGTGAGAATGCTGAATGAATATTTGGATGATGAACCTCTCTGAATTGCCGCAGTATTGTTTCTGTATGAGACGTATTTGTAAATGCTTTGTAATTGATGAGTCTTGTCTTGGAGACACTATAAATATGATATAATGCTGAATTATAATTTTGCGTTGTCTGTACATTGTGTGCTCATGGTGGAATAGTGTTGACAGTTCCTTATTCATTTCACCTGTATTTCTCATACAAATATGGACATTTTGGCTTTCGTTTTATTCCCCCGTGCATTTTGACTTTTGTTTTGTATGCTGTTCAAAATAAATATTATTTTCCTTCAATTATTATGCTTTTGTTGAATGATTTGTGATATATAAGAGATAACAAATACTACAACTGTTAAATCAAACAGTACAATAATACCCTTGGTAGGTTACGCGATGCAGAATATGTAGTAATGACAAAGTAAAGACTAAGAAAGGATCATTAAAGGTGATTAATAATGATAAAGATGGATAATAGGACTGATCACTCATACCTCATCCTTAGCTTTGTAATAATGACTTCCTGTGTTTGGTGCCAATACCTGCAGTTACATTCTCTGTCCTGACATCCTTCTTCTTCTTCTTCCTCTCGGCTTTGCTAACTTCCAGTATTCTATGTTTCAGCTAGTCTTCAGGTTTGTCCCAAGCTTTAGTTTTAAGCCTGGAGCGGGGAATGACCAACAAACCCTGATGAGAAGACCTTAGAGACCTCCACCCACTTATGCCATCAATAACACACATAACTTTATGTCCACTATGAATTCCACATGCTCTGTTGTGTGAATTGTGTTTGTGGATCTTGTCTGAAACAAAATCTAAAAAAGCATGAGCAAAATCTAAACAAAAAAAAACTACTGCGCTTTGTCTAATTTTAATCCTGGTCAGACACAAGGATTACTTATAGGGTTAAACCTGAAATTCCCATTTCACCTGACAAACAATTGTCATCGTCTCTGTTCAAATATCACAATTTTGTTTATGCTCATGTTAAAAACAAGCTTACACAAAATGTGTGTTATTCAGGAGTCACACATGAATGTGTTCCATAATCATGGATCATAAGGGGAAAATGTTGACAGTTCATTTTATTACTCACTGCACCGTGGCAGAAATGTATACAAGATAAGGCGTGCACGTGATGCTTTGAGTGGTCGTAAACCTCACGCTTACACAACTAGCTATTCTTTTAAATAAGCAGTCCCCCTCCCTCAGCACAGTTATTCTGGTTCTTCAGATTTATGACTAAGCTCACGCTGGGCAGAGAGAGGTAGGTCTTGTTTGACTTTATGTAGTCTTTATCATGTGGGCACTCTTTTTGTTTTGCAGCCAATTATATTATCCTGGAGGAAACTCAGCATGCAGTAGTGGCATGTGGACCTTTCTGATTTGACACAAGCTTAATATGACTCTTTTTTTTTTATCTACGGAAATTTGAATTTTACTTAGAATGATAGATTTTTTCTTTTTAGGTGTTTATAGTGAAAATCGTCAGAAAAAGGTTTCAAGAAAGTTGAGGCTTTATGAGAAACATGCTGCATTGTGTATTTTATAACTTGCTGCACTGCTCAGGGAGGTCAGAGATCACGTCCGAATGCAGGTTATCACTAATGAAGTTGGACGTGATTACGAGTCTTCCACTCAAGCACATTTCTTTGAGCAAAGTAAAACATACAAAAGAATGAATCGTAAATGTAAATGTAAATGGGGAACTACCCTGTATATCCATAGTAATGCTTTCATTTATCTTCTTCAACAGGTTATGTGCAGTTTTAACAGAAAAAACAAAAAATAATCTTCATTTATCACAGTAGACCACAATGGGAAAGCATAATCCTGGACGTCTTGCTGCGATAGTGGTGTCTGTTGTCGGCTATGCAATAAGTTTGGCATTCAACGGGCTGTCTGTAGTTGGAATTGGTAAGTCAAAGATTTGTTAACCATCTTGCAGTTAAAAGGATGTTTATTAACCATTAATTCTCCATTCTCACCATTGTTTTGCATTTTATTTCTCCTCAGGTCCTTATGATACCACTACAGCCAATGTGTCTGCTGTGTTTGACACCCAGCTCACACCTTCAGGATGGACTTTTAACATATGGAGTGTCATCTACGTCTGGCTGACTGCAATGATTATCTACATCCTTGTGGGACTTTGCAGAAAGTAGCGGCCACGTTTTCATATTGTCCTGTTAAAAACCTTAACATTATTGTAAACCTTTAAACCTAAAGTGCAAATAGCAATTTATATCTTTGCAATCCCTTTTTTGAATAACAAATGTGAAACAAATTTAGGACGTGTCAGCTGCTGTAAAAGCCACAGAAAAGTGTAGTTGCCTAAACTGACTTTTCACCAACTCAGAGACTTAAAGATCAACTGTGGTTCTTTTTTCTTGTAGGAATGGTTATGGCTACGTTTACTGCAGCCCTGCTGTGTTGCCTTACGGATTCTTCATTAGCTGGTGCCTCAATCTGTGTTTCAATATTGGCTGGCTGCTTGTTTGGGACAGAGGGTAAGAGTCTCAGTTTTGGTTAATGTCTCAGATACTTAATTTAAATAAATAGAAACTTTTCCAAACAGCAACATTAAATGTGTGTTTTTCTGCCTAAGAGAGATGATTGCAGCACTGGTTTTTCTCTTCCTGGTCATCTGCACAAACTACTCCATGATGTGCTTCACGTGCCATGGACTTCATATTTATGGAGCCTGGCTCAAGAAATACCACAATGCAGAGCTGTGGCTCCTGCGTGTGCTGGTTAGTATGACAAATGTACAGAATTTGCATTATTAAGTGTTTACACTAAGGTTTTAATCTTGCATGTGGCATGTCCATTTTGTTCATATGTAGTTAATATAATGTGGCTTAATTGTACAATGCATGTATTAAACTAAAATACACTCTTAATACCATCAGGTTCAGAATGGTGTGATGATATATACAACATGGACAACCATTGCAACACTAATCAACCTGACCATTGTTCTGACTTATGATGCAAACATGTCTCCAACGGATGCTGCCACCATCTCATACTCTATTTTGGCTGTGGTGCTGCTTGTGTGGTAAGTACCTTTCACTTCATTAGAGAAGTAGTATGCAAAATCATCAGTGAGATCCTAAAGTAATGTGTTTGTGCTGCGTGTTGATCACAGGTTTGCTTTGGAAACGTTTGTCCTTGACAAGCATGTGCGGTACATCCTCATCATCTACCCTGTTGTGATCTGGGCGCTGTCTGGAAACCTGGACAAAAACTACGATGCTAATTCACCGAGCCGCAACGGCATCTTCATTGGTATGACACTGAAGAAAACTCCAAATTAATTAAATGAACAACAATGTTAAGCACTAAAGCACTTTTATATTTGAAACACTACTCATTGCGTGGATTATATATATCAAATATTATATATATTTATATATGTGTGTGTGTGTGTGTGTACAAAAATGCATCTGAAGGCTATAGCATAAATCTTAGTGACCACAAATATCTCTTTAAAATCTGTACTAACTAGATTTTCTTCTCTTAGTTGTGCTACTGGCTTTAGTCTCTGTGCTGTTTGCCATTCGGATTGTTTTGGTGGTTTGGAGACACGTCAAAAAGCCGCTCTACGCAGACGTCAGTCCTGAAGCCATGGAACCGCTGGAGATTGCTGTGAAGCAGAAAAAGATATTTCGCTAAACATTTTCATAATATAACACACTGACCCCTTGATGTCATATATCATAGAAAACAGTTGTGCAGTTGTTTGGCATTTTGTAGGCGAATTTAGAAGACAAATGTTTTATTTTTATTTTTTTATAAATGTTATCAAATTCTGATCACAAACTGTATGATTTAAGATGCACACTGTCATACTTTGCATAGTTAAATAATATAAATAGCAACATTTCTTTTTTCAACTTTGGCTGACTGATCTCTGAACCTTTTATGGCTCTTTTCTAACACACTGATTGCTAACACAACTCATCAGGCTCTGATAAGGAGACTTACAACACAGAGGTACAACACTATAATCATCTACTTCATAATATATACTGTATGTTGTAAACATTTCCCAGAGTTTACCAGTTTACTTTTGGTTTGTATCAAATGCCAACTTATTTTTCTCATCTTGACATATTTATTTGGAATAAAGTATTCTTGCAATTTATTATACAAAATAAAGTGTGTGTCTTTAATCGTAATGTGGCAGATGAACAAGGATATCACAATTCAAGAAGATATATGATGCTACTCCAAAAATCCAAATATCATAGACATTATCAAACATTAGTAGAATTTACAGTTATTTTCTATTGCCTTTTGGGTTAAGATCTTAAGTTACACAGTCATAGGTGTTGTTTGAAAAAGGTCTGTCTGGGGAAAACAAAACGAAAATTAATGGAATTATCGTATTATTATGCATTTTCAAGTATATGTTTAATTCTTTGTAACCTCAGTACCTTTAGAAATATTTTGTATATCATCATTTCTTCAATGGTGAGCAGATGAAATGATAGATTTAACTATGATTAACCTGTAGGGGGCAGCAACTAGAGGCACCAGTTGTAGGTCTCAGTCTGCTTAGACTATACATGTAGAAGAAGAAGAACATCCTGCGCGTCTGAGCGCGCTTAAGTCCCTCAGTCAAATCTTTCAGGCAGAAAATCCATGACAACCCAAGGCTTTGACCACCAGCAACCGTCTCCATCAGCCAGATAGTACGGTTAGCGTTATACGTTTATCATATTCAACTTTATTTTTAAGTTTAAAGGCGGTTAGCATCTGCCAAATTATTAACAGTCGTGCCTGAGAGGCTTTTCCCAGGGCACACCGTAGATCTTGAGCGCGCGGTTTAATTACAAATCGTCAACAGTACCATTGTTTTGCTAACGTTAATGTTGACGTTGCTGATGGAATTGACGAAATAGATGTTTTGCCAGCTTTCACATTATTATATTCTGATTCCTAACTTGATTTTTAGAGAAAGGATTATATAAATAAATGCATTTCGTGGGCTAGCCGAATAATAGCATTGAATGAAAACAACATTTTCACAGCTAACTGTTAGCTTGGTTCTAACTGTCGCAAACAGCTAGCTAACATAAATGGAGACAAAGTACCCTACCTTGGTGAGTTAAGATCTTTTGTTTGGTGTTTATATGTTATGTTGTGCTCCTGAGTGAAGATCGCTAAACAAACATGTAACCGTTATAACTAACCTCAACCGAGGGAGGAAGGGGCTGTAACGTTACGTTAAGTGCAAGTACAGTTCTGCTAAGTACAAATAAGCTAACTAAAACCAACAACGGCCATGAAATAATTCGGCATTAAATATTATACGACAGTGATTTTAGCTTGATGTACCTAATAAACAACTGAGTGTGGCATTAAAGTGATGTTAGATGGTAATCACTACCCCACCATTTACAAAGTAACCACATTACAGAAGATGCTGTTAAAACCTAACTTTCACTAACTTTGTCTGTTCACAGAGGAGACCAAAGAGGAAACTCTGCTATCTTACAAACAAGGAAACGTACGTTTGGAAATGTTTCAAAGGAAATGCCTTGCAATTCTATAATGTGTCATATTTTCAGTGTTCGTGTGCTCTGTGAGTGAGCATTGGACTAAAGCCAGGGTTAAATTGGTTGCATGCACGTTAATTAAATAATTATGAAATTAAGATTATAGTTACAAAAATGTTTTATGTTATCTTTATCCCTAGATGTCCTATGCTGTTAAATATTTCATGTGTAATGCAGATTAAATTGTATGAATTGTCTCAGCAGTTGTGTGGGGATTTTGAAATGTTGGTATTTCAGTTATCATATTAACCTGACATTTGTGTTTTCAGACCATCTAATGAATGGGCAGGGACGCTGACATTGGCAGACATTGATAGGATATTTGATGACATGGGTGAGTTGAGTGTATGATTCTTTTGCTTTAATAGTTTGCAGTTTGTTTGTTGGGTCTCTAAAAATAAAGAGTCTGTCTAGATCTGCTCTGTATAAAAAAGTGCCCCGAGATAACTTTGGGAATATATAGATAATAATATGAGATAATATGAGCGAGATGTTGGCCGAAAAAACTGAGTTGACCTGCTTGCTGAACCGTACCGGCAGCACCTACATGTACTTCTTCTAACACCTCTGAAGTTAGCTGCTGCTAATCAAAGTTACACAATGTTGCCAAGGTGATGAATAACTGCAGTTTGACCATGTCCTTTTCACACGTAGCTATAGCGTTACTCTCAGGGCATGTCTGTTAGAAACAACAGCAAGAGTCAGCGAGAGTTGAGCTACAACACAGTGCTTTGGCATGCTCGAATATGGAGCTGACTTACATTGCAACGATTCCATTTCAAATAAGTAGGTTAATGAAAAGTAGCAATATGTGTATTGTTTAATTCATCGTTTAAGTATGGTAGTTTGCACAACTATCTCTCAGTTCTTCAAGTGACTCAATATACCATCAACACTCCGTGGACAGCCACATGACAAGCGGTGTAGTTTCCCTTTATCCAATACTTCACTATTCTCTTCAGATCCATCCTCACACGATGAAGATGACTTACTTCCCCAGTCTCCTCCACTCAAGACCTCTGACGGTGAGACAAACCAGAGTGAGAGAGAGGCTTCACAAGTCCCACAGCAAGGACACCCAACAGAAAATCCTCCAAAATGCCAAATGGTAATGTACAGTGTCAGTCCCTACATGGGCTTCTGCTGGTATTACAAAGGCAGTTTGACGCCTCATTGAATGTTGCAGACAAGTGTCTGATGGTTGATTTAATATGCAGAGGGGCTTAGTTCGCTGCTGTTATGTCCTTACGTGGGAAAGAGTTGATCAGACATTTATTCTTTATTTTTCACAAAACTTAATGGCATGGTTTTTACCATTGCGGGACAAAATAGCCACATCAAGGCTGAATGCTGCATGTTGGTTATGAATACAGAAATCTTGTACTTTCTGATGATGTGCTTGTTTACAGACACAGCAGCTCTTGTCGTGGCCTTTGTCTACTTTAAACAAGATTTCATGTGTTGAACTTTCACATGTATGTTTTGTAACTCTTTAGGGTCCCGAAGGAGATGTTCTGCATCCTGCTACAAAATCACCAAGTCCTAAACTAAATATTGGTAAGAGGCCCAAACCTGTATTTTACTGAGAATATACTTGGCCTTTCTACATTTACACACATTGCATGCTCATTCAGTTGTCTTTTGCACTTGTAGAAATGTTTTCCTTGTTAAAGGGTGCTGCTTTTCCTTGTTGCAGATTTGGACATTCCTTTCAAAGCGCATGGGCCAGTGAAGACATCAAGCCCTATTGAAAAGAATATGCTTGTGGAAGGTTTAGAAGAGCTGGACAATGAAAAAGTTGTGTCCCCAATTCTTTTTGCTAGTGAAGATAAAGGAAAAGGAGAGGCAGTGACGGAGGATCCTCTACCCACCCAGAAACCCCAGTGCGAAGAGCACATCACAGAGGAGTATGTAATTAATAATGCCTTTCATGTGGTAAATAAGTTGTCTGAAATAAATTCCTAAAATGACGATTTGTCCATCAGGAAGTGTTTGTATAAAGTGTCAGATTCTAGTGTCAACACTCATAGTTAACATTGGGAGCCAGTATATTTTCTCTTGTTAATCTACAGCACATTTGTTTAAATAATTGTTCTTTCCTCTTGAAGTGATGACATTGAGTTGGAGTCTCCTCCAAGCAACTTTGCTTTAGGCAAACCCAGGAGGCCCAGTCCCAAAAACAAGGTGGAGGGAACATGGTAAGAATCTCTTTTTAAACCTCGTTATAATGATAAGTTTGCTGCAAGCAACCAAACACTCCATTAATATCTGATAGATTGTAATACATGACCATTGCTGTTTGGCGAGTCCACGTAATGTTTTGATGTTTGATCTGTATTTGTCTTGTATCTGTGTTCATTACGTAAGAAGTCGTGATTTTTAAATGTATAGTTATTTTTCACTCTAGTGACCTATCAATACTGGATATTTGAAGCCAATAACAATATCAAGGTTGTACTATGATTTACCTGTCATTAAGATTTACCATTTGCGTACAACGTACTTGCTGATATTCAAGTTGTTATAAAGAAAGATATTTACTGCGGCAGAATATTTTACAGTGGTAAAATAAACTTTACTACAACTACGACAGTAAGAGTATAATCAAAGTAAAATTAGAGGACAAGATAACAGTAACAGATAACATAAAACATAAGAAAACACCAACATTTTGTACTACAACTACTGCACCTGACTGTAAGCATTATAATGATCAAATATAACATAAAAATGAACGTGAAAAATACCAAATATGAGGGCATTAAATGTTACTCTACTTGATCTTGATCTTATTCCCAGTCAGGAAAACAAAGCCCCGCCTGTGTCAGCAGTGACGCAGGAGCCTGAACTCGCAGTGCATAAGAAAAAGTCGGAAAGTGCTCACAGGCAGCCACCAGTGGCGACGTCCTCACGCGTGGCAAAAGACACGGCAGCTTTTCTAGAGAAGCTTAGAAATGCTGGACAGTCCAAACCTGCATGGTGAGTTTAGCTAATAATTAATAAACATTGAAATAGTGGCCCCTATAGATCAACATAGAAAGATAAAATAATTAATAATCCATTCAATTTATTCATTTTTTTTGTTCCAGGAAGTCTCTGTCACCGGTAAAAGTAGCCACTCCTCCTGAGCCAGAGGATGATTTCCTGATTCTGGAGGACAATACACCTCTTTGGATTTCCATCCCAAGGACAACTGCCACCAGTAAGAGACAGAAACAGAGCAGAACTTTCAGCACCGACAAAGGCAGCTCAGCAGACAACGGGACAAAGGATAGCCCACTAGAGACTGCACAAAAACAGCAAGAATCTGAACAGGACAACAGAGAACTGGAAAGTCAAAAAAGGAAGAAGATGAAAGAGAAAAAGAACGAGATGACTGAGCCTGGAAATGATAAAGAACTGTCCAGTCCCGAAGATCTTCTTGCAGGTGACTTGATGGAACGAAAGAAACCAAACAAAAAGAAAGAACGACTCAAGAAGGTACCCTCTAAAGAAAGTGACGAGGCAGAGGAGCACCCTAAAGACACAGTCGTCAGGGAAACTGATGAAGAAAACCCCACTCTGAAAACAGAAAGGAAAGCTCAGAAGTCCTCTGACATGAAGACACCAAAGTCTGGAGATGGAAATGAAAATGCCAAGACAAGCAGGGCTAAGTCTTTAAAGAGGGCCAGAAAAGTGATGCAGGGATCTGATGCAGTAAAGGAGCCGGTGTGTGTTGAGGCCGTGAAGGAACGCAGTCTGAGCAGCGAGGAGCATGCAGAGGCTGAAGACCTGGGTTCTCTTTCAGGTAAAAACCTCTTATACAGTCATTTAAATCTCTTCTCGCAAGTTATTACTATAATTGAATCGATGTAAATGTTTCTAAATGTATTTGCTGCTATTTGTAATTAGAGCTGTTTTATCTGACTTTGAGCCTGTGGTGGAAATCTGATAGTCTTTTGAGTTTTCATTAAGCTTTCTGCGCAGAGAGGACCAAGCGGTGTCTGGCCTCTGGCCTTGTATTTAAGCAGAGATAGCAAAGTAACTAAGTAACACCCGAATAAAGCGACAGGTGTATGATACTTCTCAAGGGTTACCATGTGTTACAGGAAACCTGGATCCTGTAGATCTGATCACCATTTGGAAGGGCAGTTTAAGTTCATACATCAGATTTTTCCTCTCCACAAGCCTCACTGACATTCAGGTTGTGAATGAATTGGTATGCTCTAAATATTTGGGTTAAAAATTAGAACTAATAAAGAGCTTTATATTTAGTTGTAGAAACAGCTGTGACTCAAATACAGTGCAGAAATCAAAAATGTCCAAACCACAAACCATGAAAATATGTATTTGCAAATATATATTATTTATTTATTATGATTATTATGATTATTATTATTATATATATTACTTTTTTCCCCCACAGACAAAGAGAGAATTTATTCTGAAGCACAAACAGCGAAGGATGTAACAGGTGGAAAGGATAAACAAAACAAAGTACCGGTTACGTCTGAAGGGAGTTCATCTGAAGACGATCACATTCTTGGGAAAAGGAAAAGGAGGCAGACTGGACAGTGGTGGTTAAGCTTCCCACAAAGCACAGAGGTCACAGACGAGCCTCCCACACTGAAGAAGTCAAAGCAGAACAACAAAGAGCCCGGTGCAGCAGTACCACCAGCCGTAAAGGCCACAAAGAACAGAGTTTTAAAGAAAAGACAGTCGACACAAACTGCACCGTCATCCAGTCGGAGCACAAATAAAGCTAAAGACAAGAAAACCAAGTGGAACAAAAACAGAAACGAAAGAGGAGACGCAGCAGACGAGATCAGGGCAACAGATGGAGTATGTAATGCGACTGATGCAAAGCAGGTTGAAGAGCAGGAGCAGCATCAGGAGATCCTGGACCAGGACCCGGATCTTGTACAGTCCAGCCCATTGGACCTCACACACAGAGACCATGGTCTTAACTCAGGTAAGGTCAGCGGTGGAGGAAGCCTTCAGACCCTTGTACTTACAGTAAAGTACCAATATCACAAAAAAAAAAAACATAAGTCACATAAATATCAGAAAAATGAACTTGGTAGTAAAGTAGAAGTAAAAAGTACTGTGTGAAGGTTAGAGGTTTGTTTTAAACCGGTTTCCCCCCCCCCCCACACACACACACACACACACACAAACATCTACCTCACGCTCACACATTTACAGTCAAAAACAGTTTAGTAAGTAATCTTTAGTCGGGTACAAATAAAACCTGTATTGATTTTTATAAATAAAAAGACCAACCAGTAAGCTTTGTAACATACTACCATGTGATGTTTTACAGGGGATCAGGTGTTTCAAAGAGTATACCATCACGTCTCCAATGAAACAAAGGCCGTCCCACCTCTCGTCTCTCCGAGAAGACCGAGAGAGCAGCTGAGGGCGTCAGAAACAGAGAAGCGGAGGAGGAAACCTCCCAGTAACTGGTGGAGGGTTGATGGCATGTCCGAGGACGTGGAGAGCTTCTCCTCGCAGCCACGGCAGCAGGAGCCCAAACCTCGTAAGGAAAGAAAAAAGCAGCCTAAAAGGATCACATCTTGTGCTCCCGGGACTCCCCAAAACTGCAGCCCGGCCGCCTCATCAACACCACTAGGGGGAGCTCCTGTACCTCCTCTGAAAGTGAAGCCATTGTCGACTCCAAAGACCGTCAAACGCTCTCTGGCCACATTTAAAGACATTTTCACTTCAGTCCCAGAGATCCCGACCGTGGTCCGCAGCAGAGAAGCGGGACAGAATACTGGACGTAAAGTCACTGCACGTCTCGCAGAGGAAGTCACTGCTGCCGACTGTACAAACCTCGTTAATAAAGAGATTCTCAGTACGGATGCTGGTGAATCCGAAGGCCCCACCAACCTTGAGACCCCACAGGACAGCATGTTTCAGTCAGACAACATGTAAGCAAAAGTCTAGATGTTGTCACTCTTTCCCTCTTATTGTCTATATACATAATGTTTTTATGGTTTTTAATGTTATTCTTTGCGGCAGGTTAAAATCTCTCAGAAGTGGCCCGTTCTCCATGATCGAGCTGGAACAATACGAGGAGAATGAAGATTCAAGTATGTTTTTAAACATTAAACACAGTCGTGTGTTTGTGTGTGTGTGCGCGCGCGCATGATCCCTCTTTTAACTGATTTAACTTCTACTTTTACCTGAATTTTGTTCCAGTTCTTCCGTCAACCAGATGCAACACTGTCCTCTCTGTATCCGATATGTGCGCACCTCCTCTCAAACCGCTGGTCTTACAGCCAAAGGACAAGGCCAACCTGAAAGAGTGGTTTAAGAGTCTCTGGTCTGCCACTGTTGACGGTAAGAAAACACAACGTCTGATGAGAAGAAGCCACGGTTTTAAATCACTTATATATGTATTTGAAGGGATTGTTGTAAAGTTACTCCAAGAACATGTTTCAAACCCGTTTATATTTTTATTTACTGGGTGTTTGTTCTTTTATTGTTATTTCAGTTACCTTTACATTCTGTATGAAGGGACAAGTCTATAAGAGATGCTCTGTTACTGAACAGTGCACCTTTTAGTTTTGGTAATTAAAAATAAAGGTAAACCTGTAAGTGAAATCTAACAAACCAAGAAGTAAGGCAAGGAGAATGTGGACAAAATGAATATATGAACTAATATGCAAAACAATCTTAATTACACTGATGTCCCATTGCACCAAAACCTATAAAGACAACTCATTTCCACATAACATATTGTTTCATATCTCAATTAACGAGTTTAATTAGTTTTTTGCTTTTTATCTCTAATGTAGACATCTTTTTAATCAAAACGCTATTATCATGAACAGATTCTTATGAAAGGGTATAAAACGATGTACTTATTGGCCAGATCTGTCACTGAATGAGTTTTCCAATTGAATATGGTTGCAGGTGATTCTGCGGTCACGCCGGACCAGTTTGAGTGGTACTTCTTTCAGGGCAGAGCCATTGGCTTCCTGGTGGACCAGAACTGTGGCTCCTTCTGTAATGGAAAAGTCCTGCTGGGTTCCTACATGAAGAAGCCTCTCTGGGTGGATCACAGCGCCACAACAGTCAGTATGCTTTTTATGCGTCACGTGATTGTGTTGGTGTATGTAATCTTTTTGTTCCCCTCTCTGTCTGAAATACTTATAATAATAATAATAATAATAATAAGTAATAATCTTTTTTTTTTAAGGTTTTTAACTTGTTAACAAGCTCTGTGTGTGTATCCGTCAACGGCAGCAAGTCCCGCTTCAATCCAGGACAATCCTTTGTGGTGACGTGTGGTAAGAATGTGATATCATTACTTAAGCCAGAATTCAAATGTTAAATGAATTTGTTGTGTAAGTGCTTTTTAGTTGTAATCGCACATATTTTTTGATGTACACATATGAAAATGAATCTTGTTTTTTCACTGATAATACTGTTCTGTTCTCACAGGACATGCTTACAGCATACAAAACGTCAATGCACAGCCTGCAGTTCTGTACTTCACCAGGATAGCAGCAGAAAGTTCTGATTGAAGTTGTCAGCTGAATGATGACTGAATGGCGATCAGCCACAGGTTCCTAAGAACACCCAAATATGTCAAAAAATGTTTTTAATCCTTAGCTATTATAATGTAAAACAGAATTTAAAAATACCTCTAAATAAAGTTTCTTGCTTTTTGTTACTTGAGCTGTATTTGTATGTTTTTCTTATGATTGTGCATGTATTGTTAGATAATTAACCTGCTATCTTGCATGCATTGTTTTGAAGGTTTATCCAGAATCTCCCCAAACTCTTCTAACAGGATCTGGATGAAAAGAATACTCTGCTTGATGGTTAAAAAGATTTTATTCATTATTTATTTTTTATTTTTTTTAAACCACCTATGCTAAAACACGAGAGGCACAATCTGGGGCTAGTAAACAAGGTGCAGAATGTCCTTGGTGGTGTCATCCAATTAGCACAAAACCGATGTGAAAAATTGAAATGTTGATCTATGGCAAACGGGTTTGTCAGTAATATTTTAAGACCAACATGTTGGCTGAAACACTGGCGTTCCCACACCGACACAACACACATCCTCTGGTGGGCATTAAGTCATACCCACTTTTCTGTCATGAAACATTTACTGACCCACTTCATGAATGCTGAATTATGTTTCTGTACATGTTTCTGTTCCCTTCTCTTGCCTCCTATACCACTGAATACTTTATGATACACTGATACCAACGTGTTTCTTAAACAAGAACCGTGGGATCTGATATTTGAATAGTCCCTTGACCCTTGACGGTGATTTAGCTGTTTCTTAATAACAAAATCAAGGGAAAGAGCAGAGTTTCAACAGCCTGCCTGCTTGATGATTTATCACTTTTGAATGTCTAATCCTTGCTGTGCGTGGTGCACCAGCGGTCTGAATTGCCTCTGGGCAGGATCTCCTTCAGAGAAGTAGATGCTGCTTCCACAACCAGAGTACACACTGGCCCGACCTCCCAGCTCTTTAATTATGAACCGTGTCTATGACCAAATATGCTGCCTGTAACACAGCATCTGTGCAGTGAAATGGCTGCGATACATCTTCTACTCTGTGTTCCTGTGAGAAAAGAAAGTGGAGTGAAGAGTTTGTGAAAGCATTCGTGTTCAGAATGAACATTTTAAGATGAAGGTGTTGGATTTTCATTTGTTTAGTGTGTTTTTAGTGATACTGGAGACGGTCCACCTGGCGAGTGAGGAATCCGTGTCCTTTTAACTGCAGCAGGACTGTAAAGGTTACACAGCCTCCTGATCGGGGAAGCCTTCGGTTCACGTAGGCTGAGTTGGCAGTCAAAACGACGCCTTCACACGCACGCATGCTGGATGGCACGGGGAGACACCGGGGTCAGCGGCGGTGGTGGGTCTGCTGATCCTCAGGTTTCACTGATTCACTTTATTATGAAAGTGATTATTTGTGTTTAATGGAAGAAGTAAAAATGTCCTTTTTGTGGTTCATTAAAGGAATTTGTCTTTGATAGACAGATTAACGTGGCATAGCTGTTTTTTCTATTTCGTGGTATTTGTTGACAAGTGGAAAAATACAAGATAATTTAGTCTCATCCTTTATTGATGATGCTAATTTGACTAAAATGCTAAATGTGACTTCAAAATATGCCATAATTGGAACAGTATCTAACCTTTTCTCCCTAGAGACTATTTAAGAACAGAGAGCGTGCTAAAATACCTTTAGCAGGTATATGTTCAGCATGTTAGCATGCTGGAATATGCGAATATCCACTAAACAAAGTTTGAGGATATGAATGGCCTGATGAATTTAGACCTGATGGTGGCGCTAGATGAAAAGCAAGGGGAACATCAAAGTTGTTACAGTTCATCCCAAGGAGGGCATGAATATGTGTACCACGTTGCAGCGCAATCCATCCAACAGCTAATGACTCAAAGCACAAATGTCAACCTCATGGTGGTGCTGAAGTCAAAGAGACCGACCGCCAGACCATTGCTACCCAAAGACTGTGAAAGAAGTAGTCTGTGTATTTTGTGTTCTCCGGCTTAATTTGAGGCGAAATGCAAGTGCAGAATCCCATCCTTGGATAAGTTCGTTTAAGTGGTGAGCCAGCCACTGAATAATATATTCGAGAGAGTCTGCCACACAAGGAGCTTAATCTCAGCACTCACCAACAAAATGCACTTTCTTACTCTCATCACTGTCCCTTAATGCATGTGACTCCTTTTTAACCACCAGAGATACTGCACTTAACTTGCTGGTCTTGACCTGGGGATCAACATTTTATGAAGCTTTAATACGGATGTGAATTTGTGACTATAGTGCACTATTATTACATGAAACTGGAGCTCGCATATTATATTTCAGCCACAGATTTTTTAGGGCAGCGAAAGCTAATATAAGCTCATTTAACTCGGCAAAGTTCTGAATTTCTGAATAACAAATCCAACAATTAATCCAACTCACTGCACTGTAAGCCAGAAGAAGCAGGAAGAAACAATGTCATACAAAAGGGAACACATTCAGTAATTAGAGTGTAGCTGAGCTTTGCATGCCATGAATTCATTTATCCACACAAAGACCATGCAGGTTTAGTTGTGAGTCGCAGTTCTTGGAACAGACTTCAGGCATTGAGTATGTTTTCCTGCCTTTGTTCAAGTTGGCTCTGAACATTTGTTTGGGACTTCACTCGAGCTAACGGGAACAAGAGTGGATAATTAACTCTTTACAATGAAGGTGTTGTGCAGTCGTGTTTGTTGCTTTATAAATCATCCTCTAACAATCTAGGAATTCTTTCAGGTTCAGGCAAATAACACGAAATCATTTTTTATGTTTATTACAGCATTTTCACACAAGGATGCATTTGAATTGAGGACAATTAAAGGCCGTATATAAAATGCAAATAATATATATTTTTAAAGCATGTGTGCAACTTTTGCACCCAAAAATAACAAACAGCAGAAAGAAACCTCTACTACCCCACCTCTCCTTACTCTGATAGAAGAAAGTACTGTGCTGCACAGAGACAACAAGAATTTGAATAAATCTTTCCACTACAACTGAGGACTTCATTGATTAATTATCCACTTGAGTTAAAGTGAAGAGTCAAGACAATAAATTATATACACATCCATTGTGCAATGCGGAAATACAACAAAAACACCATTCATGTTCCATGAAAACTCTGCTTGCTACATGACAGTTTGAAAGACTGTTTATATAGTGTTATATTGAACTAGGAGTTTGTTTAGGAGTTTGTTTAGCGTTGGACCAGGAAATTCTGCATGAGACATCCTTTGGGTTATACGTTGCATCTGTTGAGACATATATGTTAGATTATGGAGCAAGCTGTTGAGTCTTCTTGACAAGAAAGGAGGAAGCAAGGTGCCCGCTTGATAACCTCAATGCTCGCTCACGCTGAAAGGTGGCACAGGTCTGGGCAAAGTGGGCAACAGGATATCTGTGTGGCAACTATTTTGTTTTTGGTAGTAAGGAGCTCTAAGGTGCAATATTAACTGAAATGGTAAGGGCTCTAATTTTGGCACCTGTATTTTTACCTGTTTGGGAGGCCCTGTCTTATGGAGGGTCCCTGTATCAAAATCTAGCTTTAAATTATTTATTGTTATTTATTCATTATACTTAAACCAATGTCTGTGTAATCATATTATCACAAACTTATTCTTATGCAACAAACTGGGAGCAGAATACGGGCAAAATGGGTAATGGTAACGTGTGTGTGTGTGTGTGTGGTGGTGGTGGGGGGGGTATCATATAATTGTGTAAAACATCAGACTGGTCCACTATGAGTGCTCCCTCTCATGGCATAAGCATTTTTAATACTGGTGACCGATGAAACATTTGATTTGATGACGGAAAGGCAAAGTTAGCAACACAGACACAAGATAAAGGCAATGAAAACAGTTATACTTGTGAATTCTGAACACTGCTGAGCATTTGTGATGCTTCAGTTGTGTGGTGTACAAACAAATGTGTTCAGACAGAAGAAGTACAAGACTGTCCCCACCCTTCTGGGCAAATAGACTGGAGTAAAAACCAACGATGACATGATTACTTTCAGGTTGAGTCCAGGCACATGCGCTGTTATTTGACTTCAGCACACAGAGCAGAATGAACTGAACTGCATTACACATCTTCATTTGTGCAAAGAAGGGAGGAGGAACAGTGCATATTCAATGCATTTAAAAAAAAAGTACACTCAATTGGATGCTGTACAATTTGAACTAATGACTTTATAGATTGTATTTAAGTGTCATGGAGATGTGATTGTAATGGGCTGCCTCATTAATCTATTCTAACTTGGTCTTTTAATGTAGATGTAGCACAATGACAACAGAGTACTCCGTGTTCTCATATAACGCCACTTCTTTCAGCATTAGCCTATTACTCTGTAAATGGAAAGATCATCGTGAGTCAGTAATCTCTCCCTGGACCACTTTAGTTTAAATCCATTTGACATTTCACTTCTACCTGTCTCACTCCTCAGCACCCAAGTTTAACTGAATCGCATCGCATCCACCCACAATCTCCCCCGTTAACTTAGTCCCGGTCCACTGATCTTCTGTTGCAACGGCGTAACCATGGTATTTGGTATATTGTAAAAGGAGGACATTATTTAACATATATTTCTACTGTATATTGGGGGGGGAGACTCAAAGGAAAAGCACACTGGGTTGATTAATGTTGGACCTGAGTTTCTCTTGAGAATGTAACAGAAAGGTGCAGCAGAGAACACGTTCAGGGTCGCATCACGATGAGGCTTCTGGGAGCAAAAACAGCATTTAAATCTAAAAAAAATCTAATTATTTTTTGGCAGCTGGTTTGGGAGCTTCAACAGAGCATGTTCCTTTGTCAACATAACAGGTTTGTTAAGAATTATTGTTTGAAAGGGAAATCAATGAACAAACCAAAAATTACAGTTGTTTTCTTCTTGTTAAATAGTAAAGGGTTGATTTATGGTTAAACGTATTTTTCATCAGAGTGCAGTAATGTTACACACACCTCGAGGATTGTCTCTGGACGGCTTGCTCAGTACTTTCTAACCTCAAATTAAATCTGCTCCTACTCAGTGCTTTCAAAACAGCAAATAAATGATGACAGCAGCACCAAATCTGAGATATGAAGCTAGAGGAGGCGCCAAGAGGGGAAAATATAAATACAGTATTTGGATTATATTGGAAGTCAAAGAAAAGTAGAATTTTTCTTGTACTGCAGGTTTCAGATTTTAGGAATGTTAAGGTCAAATTATTACTAAATAAATAAGATACATAAAATATAACACAATTTAAATAATTAAATAATCTAAAATAAAAAGATCATAAATAATATACATACATAAGTAAATATAAACAAAAAACAAAAGATTCTGAGGTTAAATCCCCCAAAAATTCGTTTCATTTGGAACGTGACGGGTGTCTGAAATAGGACATGAGCATGTCCTCATTACCTACATCCTGGTGGAAAACATGCAGACTCGTTGAAAACAGAATCCTTTTTCAGCATAAAAGAATAGGGTTTCTTCTGCTGCTACTCTTATTGATTCAGTCTACATGAACAAAATGTCATGGCAAATAACTCATTTTCAAAATATCACACTCGTTGATGGCAGCAATCGATTTCGGAGTATCTGTGTCCTTGCATGAACAAAATAGCTTGAACTTTTCCACTGCTGTCTCATGAAAATTGGTTGATGATTTCCAAGACCTTTCCATGAACAGCAATTTACATTTTCTATGTCCCTACTACAGAACAAACACTTATTTCTCACTCTGTCTGTACCTTTGTGGGGGTGACAAGAGCACAAGTCCGTTTAGTCTTTAAAGCTAAATTTGAGAGGGACAGAGTTAGAGATTTAGTCACAGACCGGGAAGAAAAAAGAAAGCGAAACTAGCTTGTTTTTCTGCTACAGCAGTTCTCAGCCTTGTGCTACTGAGATATGGTATTCCAGTCCAATCAAAAACCAACTGATTCTACTGGTTGAGAAGACGTGCTGTCTGAGTCTGGAGTGCCTTTCTCACATTTAAACCAATTAAAGTGAACTGGCACGTAGCCAGCGATGACATTCCAGGTTCAATTTAGCCTCAGAGCATTAATGCATGTCATCAGCTTACTCATTTTCAATGTTCCTGTGGCACTTTGCTCTCACGATCCAATAAAGCAGAGATACTCCAAAGCCACCTTTAAGTGTCTGCAGTAAGCATTTGCCCCAGTCAATAAGACCTGTAAAGAGGTCATTATTGATGACAGAGGTGTCATCTGTCACCAGTTTATTACTGAAGATACTGTCAGAAAGGTTCCGATGTCTTGCTAAACTGAAAAAAACCCTATCTACAGGGGTAGCTTTTGTAGCTGTTTGTTAAAAAAAATAAAGATTGGCTGAAATAGTCACTACTTTGGTATGTGCCATTAATATATTAGTTTGAGATATTGGGGGAGTCAATTAGAGGGTAGGTATCATTAATAAGTATGATAATAAGTTTCAATAACGGTGGTAAGAGTTTTACTTTTTGATCAAATTATATTAAAGATTCAGTCCCCCTCCCCATCACTGTCATTTTCATACAGTCCCTTATTTTGTCCTTGTCTGTTGCACGTTAAGGGAATAATACTGACTCCCGGAAGTCTTCACGATAAACAAAAAATATCAGGGACAAATGGATAATATAAACTTATCCAATTCAAGACCCCAAACCAAAGAATTCCACAGAGTTGAATCACCACCTCTCTGACAGGCCTAATAAAAAAGAAATCCTTCCTCATAATGAGGTGTTTATTTCAGGGCCATGGCATTGTATTACATTATACATGTGTGCTGGTATTTTTTCCTCTTCCGCTAATGTTGTTTCCAGGTTTTGGCTTTTTATTTGATCAGTGCTCTCGTTCAAAAAGGCTTTAGACCTGCATATTAACATAAGAATAAAATTTGACATGTTTTTGTTCTCCCAGACTGATCCCAGTCAATCTAAAACACTCCCTCAATTTATTTTCAACTCTACTGGTCCATTCCTCTCGCTGACATATCATCCTCTTTCCGTTCACGCATTTCTTTGAAGTTCCTCCATTTCATGCAAGGTGACTTGAAAGGTGACAATGTAATTGCACTGTGATTTAGCGGATAATCACGTTAGCAGTGTGCATGATCCCTCGTGTGAAGCAGGGTCCGTACATCCGCATCCTACTATCTATCTTTCACTGCAACAGGCCTAAAAAAACCCATAGCGCATTCACAGAGGGGGAGAATCATTATACAAAGTAGATCCGAGCAGGCTGAGGTACTGGCGCGGATGTTCGGATACTAACACTAATAATCTTAACAATGGAACATGAAGGTCAAAAGCTGGGATTGGAGAGAGATGTACTGTCTGGAAGCTGAATTCATCCACGGAAACAAATGAATGAAAAGCCTTTGTGTTTCGGTTCCTATTGATTTTAAAGAAAAAACGTTCACGGACAAACTAGCCACATTTTAATCATCAGTACATTTTAATCTCATTTCTGAGGCACATCCAATTTTTATTCAGTTTCAATGAAAGTTCAGTTAAATCGACCTCACAAACTCTGAAGACAACCCCTCAGCTTTCAGTTGCTGTTAACTCCCACTCAGATAAGTGCAAACTGTTTTTAATTTAAAAGATAAGGCTAAGGTAATTCAATAATTTTCTTCTTGTCAACAAAAAGCAACAATGAACTGATTCCACTAACGGGTATAGTGTGTGCAGTCACAGCCTGATACCGTTTGTTCTTCTGTGCCATAGACCTCCATTGTTGCCCCACATATATTACAAGCACATCAATGAGGCACATCATTGCACCTGATGACATGTTCCTATTACTGTTTTTATAGGCACTGTAGAGTCAATCTTACATACACCATTCCATAACTTCTAACCATACCGTAGTTGACATGCACTAATATTGATACTGATATACTTTTTGAGTAACTTTTGCTAAAATTCACATGGCCCAGCTGTTTAAAAACAATATAGAGGTTTTTGACAAATGGGGGGGGGGGGGGGGGGGGGGGGGGGGGGGGGGGGGGGGGGGGGGGGGGGGGGGGGGGGGGGGGG
>JAVQJD010077603.1:0-72399 GCA_036023655.1 Nannoperca australis
TAAAAATATTAAAGGTCGACAAACTAAAAATAATAATAAATATATGTACATGTATACATCTATATGTATATATATATATATATATATATATATATATATATATATATATATTTATATATATATATATATATATATATATATGGCACGAAGATCAAAAGTCCATCCACTCTCCAGAAAAGCATTGACAACAAATACAATCTGAAAAAATCTGTATGCTCATGAGCTGCAGCAGCAGATTTGTTCATTTTCTTTTTTGTCATTATTTCATCTTTCTTTTGGGGAAACGGATGAACAGAAATCATGCTTGTTTTAGCATGGCTCAGTCATCAACTTTCTCCTTAAACTCTTTGCTAGGTTTTGAGTGAGTGTACATCCACACTAATGCAATGTCTGTACACACAAACGTTTTATTATGGTTTCAAAAATAATCTCCATCCACACTACACACCGGGAAACGCAGATCACGTGACCATTTGGAAGTGGGTCCCCTTTTTATGCAGTTATGTCTAGATTGTAATCCTAGATTAGCGAAAGTCTTTGAGATTTGTGTGCATTGTTTCTTCATTGTGAGCGTTGTTTGTCATTGTGTTCCACTGCATTGACATTTTGGAATATTGATGGAAAAATGTTGTAATACAACTTACTTCGACTTGAAACAGGATGCCTTGCTTCATGGCCCCCTTTGCTTTTTCTACTTATGAAACCAAACATCTCAAATTCATTCCTGCAAAGTGGGAAATTGCAGAATTTCAGCATTTCAGAGTGATGCTTTTCCCCACAGTATATTGGAAAAGTACAGCATTGAATAGATTTCATTAGATTGAGCTAACAAGGAGAAAATCATCCTTTATTATATCTTTGAAGAAGAGTAAGAATGAAGAGAAAAGGGGTCTCTGAAAATGAGAAAGAAAAGTGGGGAATAAGGAAGAAAAAAGGATCAAAGGACATTTTCCTGGGCTGTGATCCATCCGACTGACTTTCTGTTATGATATAAAGTCCCACCAGAACGACAGAATGAAAAAGTCAAAGCAATGTTCCAGGCACAGCTGTGCTGCATTCAAAGTTGTATTCATAGTTCAGCAGCTGTGAGGCCAGTGATACTCAGTCCTGGAGAAACTGACACAGTGTAGAAGCTAAAGATAATGACATTTGTCAATAAGGTGATGCAGTTTTTGCAAAAAGGCTGCAGATGTTCCAGTAAGCTAGGCAGACAGTTTTTATACTCACAAGGCTTTAGGCTGGTCCTGCTACAGCCAAGCGGAGTCAAAGTCTTAACAGGGCAGCATTACTTCCAGAGTGTAGCTTCTCCAAAATAACATGTGCCCTGGTCATATACACAAGCATGATTTAACATTCACAAGTGTTTCTGCTAAACTTTATCTTTATTGTGTTCTTCTGCAACTCTTTTTGGTACATCCCTTCTTTTCAAAGGATTACAATGTTGGTCAGCAGCCAGTCCCCCACTGCTTTGGTCCAGAGTGAAATGTCTCAACAACTAATGGATGGATTGCCATGACATTTTCTACAGACATTCATGGTCCCCAGGGGATGAATCCTGCTGGCTTTGGCGATGCCTTAACTTTTCTTCTAGCAGCATTTTCTGGTCAAAATTCTGTCTGATTTGGCCAATACTTTGGTTTATGACTAAATACATTACATTACATTTAGGCATTTAGCAGACGCTTTTATCCAACGCGACTTCCAAATAAGAGCTTTACATAAAGTGCACACAACCATGATTGAAAACAACAAGATGTCTCATCAAACTTGTAAGGGCTGGTGATGAATCACAAGTGCTGTAAATAAGTACATCGCTGCCAATGGCAGAATCAAAAAAGAGCATTAAATCTAAGAACAGATTATCTTTGTTCATTATCAAATACAATACATTCAAACTAAAATACAATTTTACTATAATATCGTACAATATTCTATACTTTATAGAAACAATGTGTCGTTTAAGTGCTGTTGTATTCCCGGAACAAATCAGTTTTTAGTCTTTTCTTGAAAGTGGCCCGACAGGTTGTTTGTCTGACGGATGTGGGGAGCTGATTCCACCACTGGGGGGCCAGACAGGAGAAAAGTCTTGAATGTAAGCAGGTGTCCCTGAGAGATCGAACCGCCAGGCGGTTCTCAGAGGCAGGTGTGGTGGTGTACAGGGAGAAGAGGAGAGGTCCAAGGACTGAGCCCTGCGGCACACCTGTCAATGGGGGCCGAGGATCAGACACATGACCTCTCCAGGAGACCTGGTAGGATCTACCCTCGAGGTGGGAGGAGATCCACTGGAGTGCATTGCCGGTGATGCCTAGGTCCAGAAGAGTTGTGAGCAGGATCTGATGGTTGACTGCTACTTAGGAGAACACAATGACAAAACAGTAGTCATCCTCAAGATCAAGTAGCTATTCTGCAGGAAAATGACACATCTGAGTGACACATTGGCTGCTACATATTAACAGTGCAGGTTGTTGCATCTGCTGTGATCCTGTGTCTGAAAGAGATGCACATACAGGTGTACATACTGCTTACCAGTTGCACTGCTATGGCCTTCCTTTCAAAGCTCAGAAACTATACACTAAATGCACAAAATAGACTGGACACTTTGCATATTGTAGTCTAATGAGGTGAATTCAGGTAGAAGTCATCCATTTTAAGAATATGTAAAGGGGATGATTGTCAAAAATGTCAAACTTTACTTTCAGAATGTGCTTACTCTTCAAGGGGGGGGCGGGTATGTTTGATTTAGTAGTCAGTATTTTACATGATCCTGCTTTAAAATATGACATGTGAGCCTTGAGCTACACACCATCGTGCAAACCCCAAAGCATTTGTTATGCTTGTTATGTTTTTTTGGTGGGGACGCTGCCAGTCACTGTCATATGTAATTAGAGTAGACGAAATAACATATTTTACAGTATACACGACGTTAAAGCCAAAGCATTAAGGTTTAAGTAGTATTTTATTTAGCCTAATTCTTATATTTTTATATATAAATGTATACTTCCTCTCTTTGTGGCTTTCAGCCACTTTCAGCTAAAATAGCTGTTTGCTGTAGCTGGAAATTAGGTTGACGAGAGCAGCACCTGTGAAAACTGGACTTGATGGTTTGAAATAGGACTCCAAAAGGTAACCTAAGGAAGTGGGTCCAAACTTTTGACTGGTACTGTATATACATATATTAAGACATTTTAGCTGTAAGAAATACATAATACCAGACACATTAATTTGATATAAAATATGTTTTCCCTAGTGATGAAAAATAGCTTTATTTAGGTCTAAGCTTGAAAAGACAGGATGGTAAAGACATAAAATACTATATCAGATATAGACAAGCACTTTTTTCCCCAAAAATAAGGAATATAGCTTGCATAGAAGAGTGGCTTATTACCCAAATATGGAATGACAGCTAAAATGAGCCAGTTGTTTGCTTGTGTGCTGACTGCCATTAGTGGCAAGATGGAAGTTTGAGTGCTAGCTTGGCCTGACACTTGACACTGGCTGAGAGCTTGATGGTGAAATGCCTCCAAACACTAAATGTCTCCAGCTTAACAAGTCATGCTTTGCCAGTCTCAGTATCATTGTAAAAAATGTTTCCCTTGTCTTTTATGTTCTAGTTAGTTTGTTAGTTATTAGTACAATCATCTCATATTCATCCCCATGAGTTCTGTAAGGTGGTCAAAATGATATAGGCATAACATTAAATGGACTCATTGTTTTTTTTTGGATTTAACACATTTTCTTTTTATACATATACAGCAGCTCAGGGCAGACTGATGCTCAAATTGTTCTGCTTCATTTAGACGTATATGTGTTAACATTGGAGTGCACCAGACTGCCAGTGTTTAAATGGAAATACGTTTCTCTAAGGAGATGTACACCCCTAGTCCTGAAACTGCTTCTAGGCTGAGCCCCAAGTGTTATACATTTCCAACAACACCCCTGCTGTACACCCACAATTCATTCTCCATTGGTCAAGGGAATTAACTGTGAAGTGCAGGCATGGGGATGTGTGGAGAGAGAGATGAGAATGACCCCAAACTATTGGCTCTATTTGTTATGTGGTCACTGAGCATGTGGAGCAAGGATGGGTGGGTTTAGTGAAAAGGGTAGAGGTCTCTCCTTTTCACTGATAGGGGGCTCAGACATTGAAGGAATGACCAAAGAGTGGTGAGATCCAGTCAACTTCAATTACGACCCCTTGCAGTTCCCAGAGGTGCACTAAAGTGTCTTTAAGGGGGAATCAATGAGGTGACAAATTGTTGTGGACAGCAACCCCTTTTATTTGTTGTGTTGTATACATGCCTGGATGCTACTCTAAGCTTGTGTGCGTGTATTTGAATGTGTGTCCATGTTTGTTTGGCAAGCATATATAAATGTGCAGCGCTCCTCATTTATGATAATTGAATGCATTGGTCCATTTGTGTTTTGGTGGTTTATTTTCTGCTAGTGGCTTTAATGGCTTGTTATCTGTCTAAACCTATTTTTAAACGCTTTCTAATGGGTGTTCACATGCATCACCCGCTGACGCTTAGTGCCGCTTTGTTTTTATCTCGCATTAACAGTGTTAAGGTTTTTCTCAAGGTTATTTTTGCTTTGTCAAGCTCCTGTCATATCTGAGGATGTCTGACGACTGATCACTGCCGCCTTGCTCAAGTGTACTGAGAGGCATATGTGGCTGAATTAATTGAGTTTTTAATGGGAGAGTCCATATGAAGCTGTCACAGGAATGCTTTCTGCTTGAACATTTCTGAGAGATTATTGGGCAAGAAACTGGATAAATACTTGTGTTGGAAATATGGGGGAGTTGGGCAATACACATCTAGGTTTAAGAGAGTCACAAAAAGAGTGAGAATTAATTAATAAACCATTATACTACAGATATCAATTCGTGGAAAAAATAAATGTATGCTAAAGTAAGACATACGTGAATTCAAACTGTGGCCCACAGTCACAGGAGTCACCATCAATGTGGTTGGTATTATACTTTACTACTGCTATTTGTTTCTCACTGCTAGTGTAGATTTTTCACATCAGATTTCATGACATTGTCAACACAAAGGCAACACAACTACAAGTGAATCCCCTCATTTCTTGTGTTTTTCCAAATAAGACCAAAGCAAGAATAAATGTCAATCCAGAAGGTAGTGAACCTTACAGACTACTGTAAAGGTAAAAACATGTCAGTGTTTGTTTAGCCGGCTGTTTTCTGTTGCTGAAATTGTTACGCTTTAATTGTTTGAATTTCAGTATTCCAGATGTAAATGTGTGTGCGTGTGCATGTCTCTGTGTAGCTGGCTGAGGAGTGTGTGTAGACTTTAAATTACCTGGTGACAATAGACTCATTTTTAAAATGTTAAATGTGCAGCAAGATATATTTTTATATAATGTGGATGTAGGGTGCTTTCATGGCATATTGTTTTATTCATGTGTGCCCAATTATTGTGTGTGAATGTCTCTCTGGGTCAGACGGGCTGACGTCATGTTTACTATTTGAAAATCGCTTCATGAGGCTGGTGTAAATTACCCACACAACAAGTTCTGTTAGCATTTTGTACATATGTAGGCATATAGATTGTGAATACTGAACGCGCATGTTCACAATTGTCATGTAAAGAAGATGTAGTCTACAGCTGCATGTTGATGTAGCAGTCAGTACTTGCAGTGTACAAAGTGGTGTAATGTATTTATATGAGAAAGTAGTGAAAGAGTGCACAATCATCGTGTACAAGGTAGACCTCTACTTAGTGTGACATCTGAAGTCCAAATATCGTGTAATTTCTGTACAAATGTATTGCAGCATATAATAGGTAAGACCTAATGCAGCGCTACGCTTTACACACTTGTGTTCTCTGTCTAAGGTAGGCACTAGCTGGTCATGGGAAGCTAGTAAGCACACTTCAGCTTCCATCACATTTCAGCTTGGCACCTCTCTCCAATTTCAGCATGTTTATTATTAATCCAACATTTTGAAACATTCTTTCTCATTTTTCCCGACAGCTTCCCAACAGGCACCCAGAGGCCACCATATTAATGCAACCCATTTCTCTTTCTTTGTCTCTGCAGGAAAAGAAGAGTATGTCGCAACCTTCAAAGGATCTGAGTTCTTCTGCTACGACTTGTCCTTGAACCCGATTCAAAGCAGCAGTGATGAAATCACATTGTCATTCAAAACCCTACAGAGGAATGGACTGATGCTGCACACGGGCAAATCCGCTGATTACGTCAACCTGGCACTGAAAAATGGGGCTGTCTCTCTCGTCATTAATTTGGGGTCTGGAGCCTTTGAAGCTCTTGTGGAGCCAGTCAATGGGAAATTTAATGACAATGATTGGCATGATGTCAAAGTAACAAGGAATCTACGTCAGGTAACAGTACAGAGGGTGATGCAGAGACTCAGTAAATGAATCAAAACAAATGCACTTAAATCATTACCATCCTACAATATATTATTTTTTCCAGACATTGTAATTGGATTGTTAAATTGAATCATGGTGGTGGATGGTGGAGATAAAACAGAACCACAAGTGAGCAGGGACATCTAGATGTGCATCAAGACCTCTATTAAGTTATAGTTTGGGGGAGACAATGAAGACATTGGATTTAAACAGCATTTAAAGCATTCGTGTTCATTCAGATGTTTGACAACAAATGAGAAGTATGACATTTAATTAGAATTTAATGCATTCTACCTTGTTTAGGTTAACATACTGTGTATGTAGTGTGACTTATGTTCCCTTAAAAGCATTTACCATTTTTACAGTTTTTAGCATTTAAGTGAAATTTAAATGTGCTTGAACTAAATTGTCAGTGTAGTGGGAATAGTCTGTTTCAGCAAAATATTGTAGTGAAGTGGCTCATAAAAGAATTTGTCCACAAAATTTTATGTTAGTTTGGTAGTGCTTGTTAAAATGTTAGTACAGTTATTGAGCACTCATTTCTTTAAGGGATGGCTCTGTTGAGGGATTATTTCATGAGATAAGATAAGAAAAGCATTTAAATCAGTCAACTTTTCAGACAATGTATAAACATATATGTAAAGCATGACTAAATCTAAGGTTTGAAATCAAAGTTCTATGCTCACAGGCAAAACCCTCTAATGGGATCTATATGCTGTAATGGCTCTCCTTCCTGGCCTTTAAGACTCACTTCTGCAGTAATAACTCTTAAGAGACTATGTAGTGATAGTGTGACCTTGTTAGATGTTACAAGGTTTCTTACAAATTAGACATCTTTAGAAATCCCCCTAAACAGCTTGCGCCACTTGCATTTGTTAACATCAGAGGATGGTCCATTCAAGACCTCCCACCGATAGTGTCGTTTTCGTGTAGCAATGCTGCGCATAATTGGGGGACTGGCCATTGTATCAGCAGAACTGGTTCTTACCTGATTCTCATGTAGATCAGAGGAGTCAGATGGGATGAAAGAAAGGTGTAAAGCAAAGCCTTTGGTCATAGCGCATATGCCAACGCATCCACCTGCAAGAACAGATTGTCCTGGCAAAAGTGAAGCTACTGAGGTCAGTGAGTGTTTGTTGAGTTGCAAACAGATCCAGGCCAACATATACTAAATAATGTCATGATGCAGTTGCCCCTCTACTAGTGGCTGACCGCCCTTGAACATGACAAAAGTGCCAGTCTGTTGGACACATGAACGATCTAAAGAGACCAAAGGCTTGCTGAGGCACACGTTCTTTGACTTTCAACAATAACAACCGGCTTTCCCACGTCAGTTGATGTAAGCCACCTCTAAGTTCCTTGTTGGTTGGAATTACACATACCTGCTGCCTAAAGGCTGCCACAACTATAGCAGGATCCTGATCATTGCTTCCATTCACAGTAGGTAGATATGTTATGACTTACTCTGCCCAGGTGGTCTATTACAAAAAGACATGGGGTTTCCTCCAGTATTCCAGTGCCTGATTGGCCACAGGTGCTGAGACTGAAATGGCGACGTGGCATTTGGGATTTAACTCAAAAAACTCTACTACAGGTGTAGCTCCCAAGGAGCCAACATGTTGAACACTGTCATCAGGCCCAGTAGCTGCATAAAAGCTACTGGTGCTCATTTCCACAATTGCTATTCATCTGGGTTCAGTGATTCTAAACTTCTAGGTACAACACCTGTTTACTGGGGCAGCTGAAACTCCTCTTTTGGTTGACCTAATATTGTAATCTGATTAGGTGGTGACTAACTGGATCATATAAAAACAGTTCCCACTTTTTTGACTAACCTCCAATGTTATCTAGGTGAAAGATACTCCCTTGAAAATAGCATTTGAGCAGCCACTTTTACCTTGTGATATTTATAGGAAACTCCCAGCAAACAAAACTGGGGGAACCATCTATATCAAAGAAGCATGCCAACATGAAGATGTGGTATGGATCTTTTATGTGGTTGCTGTAAACCAGTCACCAAGCTGTACCAACAATGAAAAATGGCTGCTTTGATTGTCTTCCACTAAGACTGCATCTTTCAGTAGCAGCCAGTCCATTTTAATAGTCATCAACAACCACTAAAAAGCAGTTGAGTAGTCTTTTTATTTAGTCGATCTATCTTGTAACAGGATATATTTAATATTTTTAATAGCTGGAGATACTGTCTGACTGCAGTAACAATGCAGCTGCTTTCTTGTAGGGATAGAGGTAGTCATTTCCTTCTCTTAATACCTTAAATTCAGTTTATGTAACATAGAATAATGTAGAAAATTATTGTTCAAACAAATCTATGTTCTACTGTTCAGCTGACAGTTTTATCAGCTCTGGTAAAGTATTTCCACATTATTGATCGTAGGCGAGCATTGGAGTGTACAGCCCTGTTTCTTTATGCTTCTTGCTCTTGCAGCATGTCTACCCACAGCGCCCCCAGCAGATTCTGCTGTAGATGCCACTGCTTTATTACTGCACCGTACTAAAACCACAGATGAACAATTAGTCTACAACGATGCTGTGTCAGCTAGTGGTTTTGATAGTCGAGTAGTCGACTCTTCAGTGAAACCCCTAATGTGCAGACAATAGGCTTCCTGGTTGGTTGTGGCTCAGAAGAACCCATGTGCCAGTAATAGAACAAGGCAGGCTGGCCTAATATCATAGGTCCCAACATCTTTATGCTTCGCATCATTCTGACAGAAATTCAACTGCTGAAAATAAGTGGATGCGAAGATGTTTTCTAATGGCATAAGAAAATTGTGGCTTTCAAAAGAATTTTGCTTTTCAAGCATATAGAACCCGTTAGAACAGTTTAGCCTGTGTTAAATACAATGGCATATATTTCTTTCTCTACCCTGCAGTATCAAAGAAATAACTTTGACCTACATAAAATATATGGTAAGATTTCTAGGGACAATTACTCAAAAGCTTTACAAACACATCATGAAGACAACACCTCTAGTTTTGTTCCTGCTCATTTGGTGGGAAACGTTTGTGTTCCCCTCACTATCAAAACTGCTTCTTTTGCAAAATCAGCAAATTGATTATTGGCAAACCTAAGGATTTGGCCAGCTTGAACATTCCCTGCATTCAAATTGTGAAACAAAACCAAGCATATTGAGTGCATGCTCTGTGGGGGAATCAAAATTGCCATCCTCCTCATTCTCTGTCAGGGTCTTCTTTGCTTTGTCTCATTGCAGTAAAGTGATCCTAAAGTTCATCAATAAGACCAAATGGAGGTACAGTATTGTATGAGCGGCAAGAGGTCTGATACACATTGGTCTCAAGCCTAAAACCAAGTTCAAAAGAATGCAAATACTAATACCAATAAAAGAAATAGCTTTAAAATGGTCTTCATCTTAGGACTTTGTTAAAGAGGGTCAAATGATGTGCTTTAGGCATTCTTTCTTATGAACCATTTGATGTCTGTCAGTCATAACGTTTTGTCAGGACTTGGGTAAGGGAGTTTTTTTCTGCTACTCAATGGTCTGGTCACATGCAGAACATGGTGCAACAACACCATGAGGAACTTAGGGAGTCAGTGGTTGAGCTCTGGCATCTCTTGTGGAGCATTCTTGTTATTTCCTTGGTCTGCTTTTTTCTTGTTAAACTTATTTTGCCCTTTTTCTCTATGTTACTAACATGCTTTGGAAACAAACTAACATCATTCATGGAATGTGTCATTCTACTAACCAGTATGGGTTTTGCCGTTTAACAATGTACTAACAGTATTGACCATCATATATTATTTGAGTAACAATCGTTATTCTGTTCACAGTTTTTAATTTCCTTTCTCCCCCCTTTTCCACAAAGCACTCAGGCATTGGACACGCTATGGTAAACAAACTACATTGTTCGGTAGATATCATTCTAATTGTTCCTAGTTTGGGTTTGCCGTGTGTTTCTTTTCTTTCTTTTTTTACTGTAGACGTCATTTACAAAAAAAAAGGGAAATTGCGGTTGGTACTCTTCTGCTTATTTTTCGAATCCTTTTAGTTTCTTGGTTCATTCATTGGTTTCACCCTCTTTATTTCACTTGTTTCCTGTCCAATTCTGTTTGATCCACCTTTTTAGGAGCATCATTTCGAGCCTTTTGCATCAAGCTGTGGTTAATAATGAGGACCCTCTCCTGTCTGGCTGGCCTGATGCTCTGTGGCTCAGCCAGTTGTATCCCCATTCACTTTGCATGGCATGCACTTTGACTACGTGTTGCAAATGTCGCAGTGCCCATTTGTCAACATGAATGTGACAGTTGAGCTGTGTTTGTCAGTGTTGCTCTCTGGTGTTTTCTTATTTCTCTTTGTGGTTTCACAGTGTCCATGAGCGTTTGCATGAATCTGACACTGTGGCAAGTGTCTAAATACTGATTCCGTATCCCAGTCAAGAATTTTCTTTTTGTATGTTCGTAAGCAAAAAGAAAAGACAAATGCATGCATGCTATTTTTTTCTCTACTACCCCAAGTCATTGTCTTATACTAAAAGGTGATTGTGATTTTCATAGCATGTGCTCCCTCTCTAACCTAGTGGCATTTTCTGATTTTGTTTGTAGAACTACTAGACGTACTAATATAGAATTAATAAATAAACTAACCTAGATAACATTCTACTAACACCATTTTTGTGTCTGCTAAAGTACGTTTAAGTTGCAGTAGGGACAATACTAACACTGTAGTATGGGCATTTTACTAACTCTCTAACAAGAATAACACTCCTTTGAAGGCTTGCAGTCTTCCAACTAATCAAACTGGACAAAATAATAATAAAAAAACAAGAAAAAAGACAATGAAAACAGACATGAAAATGGGTTTAAACAAAAAAACAAAAAAAACAAACAGACAATTGTGTCATAGACAACAAGAAGGAAAGGCAATGCCATTACAGGATTTAGGCTGTCTGAGTATAGTGTGTCCTTTCCCTGTGCTTTGTTGTCTAGGTAACAATATCAGTGGATGGGATTCTGACCACCACAGGATATACACAAGAAGACTACACCATGCTAGGTTCTGACGACTTTTTCTATGTTGGAGGGAGTCCTAGCACAGCTGACCTGCCTGGATCTCCGGTTAGCAACAACTTCATGGGCTGCCTCAAGGAGGTAAACACCACTTCTGTGTGCACTCTGAGGCTGGTGGGTGTACAGGATATGACTGGCTTCACCTTAGGACTCAAAAACAGACCCTTCCACCCACACACTGACCCAGTCTCATCCTTTACACTTTGCTTTAGTTTTGTTTTCCTCACATACTATCACACAAACTTTATTTTGCTTCTACCGCCCCCTAATGATCCTATACACACATGCACAGACATACACACAGACACACGTGTCAAGATGTCATGCAACCACACATGAAGAACTTTGTCTTAGAGTGGAATTTAGCACAGGCCTCATACAGCTCTGTCAAATGCACTTCAAAGAGGAGGAGTGATCCTGAGATCGGGCAGTCAGCTAACTGACACACTTAATACCTCACTATTCTTCCACTGGGTGATATGCAGTACCAGACCAATATTATCGTAGACCACTCATCTAATGACTAACCTTATTAATAAGTGTAGTGTTGTCAGTACTAGTAGTGTGTCTATTTACACAAAGGTAACTTTTTTTTCCAAAGAAAACAGCACACAACAAGGCACACAATTGTACATCACGTTTGACATATATGCTGTCAGATGATGTATTATATCATATATCACATTTTGTATCTTGGATGCTCTGTGGCGTAATGGGCCCATTGAATCTGGCTCATGGCTTATAGTATGTCATTTGTCACTCGCCCTTTTACCTATGTGTTCTAGTATTCTAGGAGTATGTATATATTTTGAAGGCGATGAAGCAAGGGAGGGAGAGGAAGAGGTAATTTCCCCAACAGACGGTTAATAAGCTATACCTTTAACTTAATGCTGTACAGTGGTATTTTTTGCTGGTTAATATGAATTCTGACCTAAAGCATTTACTTCAGGAGCCACCGGCGACAAAGATATCTACTAGTCAAGTCTCCAAAGTACTGCAAAATGATCCATTCATTTGTCTTTTACTTTTAAAAGCTGTTTCCTCATTTCCTCGTCTCTCTCCCTTTTCTTTGTTGTACCTTCTCTTGCTCTTTTGGTGTCCCTACATTTTGTCTCTCGCCTCAAGTCATCCTCCGTCAACCTCTCGGAAAGATCTGAAGGAGCTCTGTTTAATTAGCAGGGCCTTGACCACATGTCCACACGGCATGTACAGCTCATTAGATGTCTAGTTGTTGAGGGGAGTGTCTACATGTCTCTGAGGTGCTGCAGATGTGTTGACAAAGGGAAGGGGATTGGTGCACCCTAAGCATGGTCAGCTTAACCACAGTGGCTGCTCTCACTGTCCTGGGATCAATGTTTTTAATTGCTCAAAAACGTAAAAATATGGTACACAGCTGTGTTTGTTCTCAGGAGATGGGCAACAGACATCATTTCCCTCTTTTATTTGCTCCTATGATAATTGAATTTATCATTTTGTTTTACTAGGTAATGCAGATGTCAATACCAAATAAAAAAGAGACTAAGCCTATTTAAGTTAATTTGTTGCTGACATATTTAGTACATTGACAAGCTCTCCGATTCATCTCACCCAGCCTGTTAAATGAAACAGAAGCCCTGTCTCAGGTCATCTTAAATGTATGTCATGATAACATATGAGCGGTGGTTCAACAGCATGTGCTGTGGGCCCTGATTGATGGCATGTTCCCAAATGGCTTGTTGCAGCATTTGTGTTCAAATTCCAGTCTGAGTAGCCACGCCTGTCTGTTGGTTCTGATGGCAAAACAAACGGTGGTGCAGTAATAGCTCAGTTGTCACAGCTCTAGCTTGATGACAAATTAGTGCAGCACTACTAGTGCAGCACCAGTTGTAGCTCAGACCAAAGCTCCTTTGACTCTGAAAGGTGCCCTTTGTCTTGACTATAAAGAATGATCTAGATTTATTGGCTGTATCTGTTGCACCTTTAGTCTACATGACTAAAGTCCAGAAGGCAAAGATTTCATCTTTTATTCCTTTACTCCTTTTTTACATTCTTTCTTGTAGCAGGAGATTCTTGTCAAATTACCTTTTCACTCCAATTCTATTCCTATGAAATCTTTAAAACATTCCTTTTGGCTCTGTGTCAGACTTGAGAACATACTGTACATTTTTTTAAAAGGAAAGATAAAGATGTGGGAATAAAAACCTGCCATTATCTGTTTCCTGTTTTCCTAGTAGTCAAATGCAGGCTGATACAGTCAGTCGCAAAGCATTTACAAGACACTAAAGCTGAGCTTACCTAATGCTGATGCACCGCTATGAGCTCCATCTACCTGAACACTTAGGCACAGTAGATCTGACTCAGTGACAAACATAATGCTCCATGCAAATGAAATCCCATCGGAGGTGTCCCTGTTTTTAGGTGAACGCTTAGCATGACAGCAATGCAAAAAAAACATGGGCAGTGATTTGCCCATCTGTAACTCGTTTGATTTGTTCCGTTGAAAGTAATATAGATTCATCATCAGTACTCTTTTGTTATATAAATACATATGCATGGTAACCATAATGGGACTGTCATTTGATAACCTTATCTACTAATTAGTAGTGCTATGTTGCAATGTTGATAAGATCATTGACCCTGCTTGGGCCGCTTCGGGGTAAACATTAGTTGCTCCTTTATCCCTCTGCCTGGCATAATATTGTCAGCTCTGTGTTTAAAGTCCCAGTTGTCTTCATAATATTTGCTTTGCAACCTGATTGACAATTATATTAAAACACTTCAAAAGTGTGTGTGTTTTTGTGGTGAGGGACATTTTTTATATTTTGACCACACTGATGTTTTTAATGAAAAAGTTTTGAAATGTTAATTTGTATCTTATATGGAAATTGGATGTAACTAGACAGAGGGATTCTTGCTATTACAGCTGCACTTACACAAGATACTCTTTCATTACGGAGATTGGATAATGACAAGGTTATGGCTGTCTCTAATTTTTTGCAAGACAGTTGCCAATTACAGTAGCACCCCTGTTGCAGTGCCACCCCACACACGGAAGCTACTTCTTAGTCTTCAGAGATATGTTTTGATCAATGTTTTGAAGATTTGCTTCACAGCTAGCCTTCTACATTGTTCATAACACAATGTAAATTGCCTCTAATGCTGCCTTTATTTAACTATGAAACAGGAGTTTAAAAATTAAACAAACAACAGCAAATTAAAATGATCAAGTCTGCAAATTGGTCAGTTGATACTTGTGCTGTAGGGTAATGATTCCCATGGTTAATTGGTATTTTAAGGACATTGTGGTTCATTCTTTTGTAATGGGCTACTACTGTCTGTCACGTCTGCGCCTTGGCTCTACAGCACTTGTCACTTCAAAGGTCACAGCACTAATACACTTCATTTAGTTAAGCACTCTGATGCCAAACCCTGGCTGGTTTACAGTGTCTGAGAATATAAACTTACATTGACATGAGGGTTTCTGCATAAATAAATGTTGATTTTTGCATTTCATTAATTTTCTAAATTATGTACAGTATACTGATTGGTGCAATGACTATGTATATGCTTGTGCATTCATTTTTTATTTGCTTTAGAGAGGCATATCCATCATCTGCCCACTTTTATTGTAATCATAGGCTGCAACAGGGGCTTCAATCAGCATTTTATTCCACACCTGCAATCAAGGCAGCAGTTTAGATTTATCACTCTCCATCTCCCTTTTCACATACAATCCCAGGAGATGCTACCTGATAGATTCATTTTCTCTGACCATCATCACCATTGTCTTTTAATTCAGACTGTCTCTTCCTTCAGTTGACAATAAAGCTAAAAGTCAAAATGGATGTCTCAACTATTCCAAGCCAAGAGGTGTAAAGGCTTCAAATGGGGAGCAAAGAAAGCAGGGCGATACGAGTGACATTTGGTGCCACGTAAACAGTTCTTCACGCATAGATGCAGTGTGACAAAGATGACCAAGGGTTGAGCAGTACTAACCCTGCCTATGCCACACTTGAGGGGGTGAAATGTCACATAGACAATGCTGTTTTACACATCTAGCTCATTCATTTTGTAAAGCTATTACACATAAGAATTATTATATTGCCTGTAACATTTACATTCTACACATTCTTTCACTTCGTTGGTAAGATATGCTGCCGTATGACTGTAGAATTGAATTTCTCTCTATACTCCCAATTCAGGTTGTGTACAAAAACAATGACGTGAGACTTGAGCTGTCCAGGCTGGCCAAGCTGGGTGATCCCAAGATGAAGGTCCATGGTACTGTGGCCTTCAAGTGCGAGAACGTGGCCACTCTGGACCCAATCACATTTGAGACACCAGAGTCTTTTATCATCCTCAACAAGTGGAACGCTAAGAAGACAGGCTCCATCTCATTTGACTTCCGCACCACAGAGCCCAATGGCCTTCTCCTCTTCAGTCATGGCAAACCGAAGCAGCATCCGAAGGATTTCACGAGTCCCCAGACTCTCAAGGTGGACTTCTTTGCCATTGAGATGCTGGATGGCCATCTGTACTTGCTGCTGGACATGGGCTCAGGAACCACAAAGACCAAGGCAGTCAATAAGAAAGTGAATGACGGCGAGTGGTACCATGTGGACTTCCAGCGAGATGGCAGATCAGGTAACTGTCAAGTCCATTAACATATACAATCTTTAGAGGAATGGGGAAGTAACTGGACAGTGTTGGCTGTTGTTTCATCTATAGTGGCCCTGAGAGCTCAGCAATATGCAAATAGACAAAACACAAGCAAATGAAGAACACATCTTCATTTATCTGACAGCACAGACACATACATGCTTCAAATACAGAAATCTGCCGAAGTTGACTACCTGTTAATGGTGTTGTTGGTAAACGATTCCATATCAACAATCTGATTGCAGGGCATGTTTGTAGATATCTGCTATACACCTACTGTCTGAAGTTGCTTTGCTTTTGCTATGGTGCATACTGAGTGTGTTGTTAAATTGGCAAATTGGCTCCCAGGACCACTTTATACATAAATGTTTACATGTATGATGATGAGGATTAACTTTCATAGACTCATACATAGACAAATATGCACTGGATGCTTGTTGTAAACAGTTTCAGTCATTTAATGGGAAAAAAAAGGTTTCAATGGCAGTAACCTTACTTCAGTTGGTGGTACCTAGGTGTCATATGTCATGATTCCAGATGCATATTTGCTGCAAAATAACTTTGCCCCTTCTCCCGTGGTGTCCTCTAAGCCCCGGGTCATTCTGATCTGGTCCCTGTTGATTTGCTTATCTAAGCAGCAATTTGTTAGTGTATGCTTAGAGCCAAGGCCTTGCAATGTCATGCTGCAAATTAGATATACCCCTTGACCATGTTTTCCACTCCATCTGAAGAGGTGGAAACTAGATTAACTGTTTCATTACCCCCCAAAGCCATACTGGGTTGTGGTCTAAATTGAGCCATACACTATATAGCTGCCTGGTGATATAGCCCATTTATGTACTTTTTGCAAATTCCATATTCAGCTGCATTAATTATTGAGGGTTTGTTTTTTGTGAAATTAAACAAATTCAGCGACAATACTCTGCTTGAGGTGACTGAATAGAGTCATATGCAGTAATATTCAACTTAATGTGTGGAAGAAAAACTGTGGGTGACTTCTCAAATAACATAAATCTACAACATTTAGTTATGGTACACCAAACTATAAGAAACACTGTCTTGCTAAATGAGATTATGTTCATTATCTGTGTATTAAGATCCCATCATCCACCCCCACATACTTATTTACAGCACACACATGCACACACACACACAAAAGCTATCGAACATCTTTTGTGTTAGTCGAAGCTCTCTCTACTTGCTGTTCTCTCTGTCTACCCTGCCTAAGTTTCCATGGAAACAAGAGGTGGTCTCTCCCAGGACTGAGACAGTTACTGCAAGGGGCTGTGCTGAGCTGTGCACTAATGACATTTCAAAATAACTTTTCTTCCTTTCTTCAAGTCTAAGGCATCAACACTTACTAGGGGACATAAATAGGTCTCTGCAGTATGATGACTTCCCATGTGAGAAGAGTAACAAAATGACTATGTCGAGACACAGTTCACTCACACACTGTGTTTAAAGTTACAAAGCAATTTTCTAATTTACCAGTGCTATTTTATCTTTGCTCACCCTTTAAATTTAAGTCAATAAAATTCAGCAAGTAAGCAGTCCTCCCCAATCTAAAATTGTGCATCTCGAGATTTCCAAGAACTGCACAAAGCACCGCTATTTGCAATGTTTAATGATGTGTGCATTGCACCTCAAATGGAAGCATAACATTTTTTGCAGTTCCTTTGTACTGAAAAGGCCTCATGCAATTTCTATTCCCACAGGATACATCTAATTTTAATGGCGCATTAAATAGCAGATTTGTGCAAATCGAGTGAGATAAAAACCTTCACAATAGCATTTCTATAAAAGTTCATATTTATTTTTTCCATACATTATTGCTACTTTACTATTATGTATTGATATTTTGGTAAAACCTGAGCTGATTTAGAACTTTGTGAAATAAAGAAATAGAATAGAAACTTCAACAAACATACTTTTTTTAGGTGGGTTTTGTTTTTTGGGGGGATGGGGGGTCTAAGGACAGAGGTTGTTGTCTGCTGTTAAGATTATAAAACCTGTTGAGACAAATTTGTGATTTGCAATATTGAGCTATATAAATAAAATTGACTTTGCTTGAATTTTGATAGAAATGTATGCTGTAGTTCTGTAACCAATTTAATACCCTTTACGAGATCATAATCAAATCCCTATCAACATACTATTCAGTTTTAATAGTCCACACGTGGAGCTCAGTAATTTAAGTCCCTCCTACGACATGATGCTAGCATGGCCTTGTTTATGCTATTATACACCCTGGCACCGTTTTGTTATGCTTTTTAATATTTGATAGAATTATGGTCATTTTAAAACATAGGAACATAATTTACTTACACGGAGAGTGCAAGTCACGAAACATATGGTACACTCTGCTTTCATCTGTTTTATTAATACACACCACCAAGCACATCACTCAAAACAAAAGTGCAATACAAGAGCCAGGTATAATTATCTGCAGCCGGGTCCTCCATGTGCAACACTTCCTGCAGTTGTGACAATGGCGGATAACGATCCCTGCCCTATTTAGTTTAGCTGGCTCTTCCTGCAGGAAGCAACCCTGTAAATGGACTCTCGCTCTCAGACAGCATCTTCTAACCTCAATGCATTAGAGACGCTAAGAGACACTCTGCTTTTAAGTGAGGGCTTCTGGGCCGGGAGTGCCGTAGGTCACTCATCAGAGACATTACACGGACATTGCTCTGTTGTAGCCGCACTTCCTGCCAGGGCACACACACCACTACTTCATACAAAAAAAAACATGCACACACGTACAGTTCACAGACACATGTGTGTGCACACACACACACACCCCACCCCCATCTCCACAGCCCACTTGCAAGCTTCTCTCTCTACAGAGCATCCAATCACATAGAGAGATTTGGCCGTATCGCCCTAACTGGATTGTAGTAATCCCCTGTCTAACATGTTTTGGGGATGTGTGAGTGGGGTTAGTGGACATCATGCCAAGTTGAGCCTGGCTGCTGATGCAGAAAGTGTGAGAGAGATCTGAGCTGTCATTTGGACCCCTGCCTTCAGGCTTGATGATGGAGTACCACTTACAGGCCAGGCTGTAGAGCAAGAGAGGAGGAGACGGAAATGTGGTCAAAGTCTTTTAAAGTTAGCTGGAACGCGGATCTTCGTCATCATTATTCGTCCTCATTTGTTGTCTGCACCATCATTTTTGAACAAACCTTCTTAAACTGTACATCCTGCACTTGATTCTCAAGATTTTATTTGCTGTTGTGTTCCCACATCTGCTTTCTTATCTGTCATCATATACCCCTCCCTCATCTTCTTTCCAGACATCTTTATCTCCGTGTTCCCATCTTGTTCTGGATCCATCTCCTCCCCTTTTATGCTCACTAGCGTTCACACACACACACACACACACACACACACACACACACACATTCCCTTTCCCCCTTTGGCTATGAATACTGTTCCAAACATAGGCAGTCCTGCAATGTGTTATGCGGTATGTTTCCCATGCTGCTAGCCTGGTGATGGCACATGTCCCCATGGGATTGTATAGTGCTTTCTGACTTAACATAGCTTGACTGTGTTTACACACTTTCTTACAGGACTGTGACAAGTGAGCAGAGCACTCTAAGCAGATGCCTGAAAGACGCTGACATCATTCTCTTGTCTCCCATTTATATCATTTTTGACAGACATGCTTACTGTACAGCATCCTTGTTTGCCTGTTTGACTGTAATACGACTTAAGTAGAGACACCTTGAGATTTAAAAAAGCCATTAAATGATGAGTTCACAAACCACTGATATTTATCATTACAGCTACTACCTGTCATATGGTGAGATCTGACATGTAGTGTGAGTGTAGATACTTCCTATCACACTGACCACACTGGTGCTCAACAGCCAGGCACCTTCTCTACTCCGAGAAAAGTTTCCTCGGTAATGAGTTTGATGTAGTGAGCTCGTTAGCTGTAACCTGAAGGTAGCTGTTCTGGCTGCGTGACGGGTGGCCCTTGCCAAGTGTGCAAAGCTTGGAAGTCACAACAGCTGTGGCTGGAGAAAGCAGGGGCAGTGGGTGGTGGCAAGAAAGTGCTGGAACAGATGCCTGGGGCCAAGACCCTGAGAAAAGAGCTGGAACATGTTAGCGGGACCAGGTTAATCATTGTGCACCAAGTCCTTAGCTGTCTCTCTCAAGCACTTTTGCAAGAAGGCTGACTCCCCTTGTCTATAAAGAACATATATAACAACGATCATAATTAGCCTGTAGAGTGTTTTCAAAATGTGTCTATGTAGCAGATTTAACTGATTAAAAATCAAGAAAAAACAAAAACGAAACTGCGCTTTCATTGAAAAAAGATATACAGATATTTATCATACACATAATTAATTGTGATGTGTAGATTCATGCATACTAATGGTAGCTACAATGAAATGTGAAAGGCCCCATTTAATGTCTAAGGCGTCTATAAAATGTGCCAGGAAGCCCTGCTGAAAATTCATATGTGGCTTAGGGCTTGTTTCCCAACATAAACACTTTGACTGCACTCTTCTTCCACATACAAGCAGTTAGCACTCTGCCATTTAGCCTGAGGCAATCAGCTAATAGCTCCTTTATATCTTCCATGGCATGCATCTGCCACTCAAAATGCAAATTATGGCAATTTTATTTTTGAGTATTACCCTAGTATTTCTCTGCCACTCTCCCCAGACAGTGGCCTGTGCGCATCCTCAGCAGCACGGTATATAGATTACAGGACGAGGGTGCGGGCAGTGGAGGCAGCCACCATTAATTAAAGATCCACAATGGCTCCTGCACTGAGAGTAACAGATCCATATACAAATTAATCACCCGGTCTGAGTCCCACAGTAAGGCCTTCCTTTCCACAGCTTTACAGTCCAGTCATGTCCGCTGTTGTTTACCGTGCTCCAGATCGAGAATTAAACCTGAATGAGAGCGATAAATCATGGTGGGGAAACACACAAACTCTCATTGCAGGTTTATGTGTTGGAGAGGCAAACAGAAGGAGAGACAGGGTGAAAAAATCAGCCTGCAGTCCGTTAATCAAGTTAAGAAAGATGGCTATGATGGGGTGTTTTTTGTTTGTTTGGTTGGCTGAAATGATAGAGGGGGCAACGATTTTTCTTCTCCTCTCCTTTCTTTTTTATGACCGCTGCTTTATAGATAAAGGAGATTTATTATGGGAAATCCAAGGAAAATGGAGAGGATACTCTTAGGGATCCCAGATTAGGCTACTAATAGACTAGCTGTCCTGTGATTAATGTGTCTTATCAACACTCATCAGTCATTCTAAATGAAGAAAATCCTGACCCTGTCCAGATGGATAACACTAATTAAGCTAATTTCTTCATCAAGCCTTCTTTAAATGGGTCTTCTCTGCATGTTTGTGTTGCTGTAGGGCAGATACTGTCTTTTGGCATCTACAGTCACTAATAGGTGTTATGATATGTCCGTCTGGTGAATAACCTTGTAGTTGTATAAACGTATCCCAATGTGCCTTTTTGTTTGTATTAGGTACCATCTCTATCAATACCCTCCGTACTGCGTACACAGCGCCTGGAGAAAGTGAGATCCTGGACTTGGATGACAATCTCTACCTCGGGGGATTGCCAGAGAACAAAATGGGGCTGGTGTTCCCCACTGAGGTGTGGACAGCCCTACTCAACTACGGCTACGTGGGCTGCATCCGAGATCTATTCATTGACGGACAGAGTAAGGATGTCCGGCGCCTGGCCGAGATCCAGAAAGCTGCCGGGGTCAAGCCCTCGTGCTCTAAGGAGCCTCCCAAACAGTGTTTGAGCAACCCCTGCCAAAACAATGGGATCTGTAGAGAAGGCTGGAACCGCTACGTGTGTGACTGCTCTGGGACTGGATACCTCGGACGCTCCTGTGAAAGAGGTAGGAGTTTTGTCTCATTTTGTCTGCCCAGCTGTTCTGTCTTGTAGGCATAATCTGTATATGTCAGTGTGAAATGTTGACGATGCAACACAAGTACACACTTCCACCTCACTATGCATTGTCCTGAGGTGGCAATGGGATCATAAAAATGTGAATGTAATTGACATCAAATATGTCCTGAAAAAGAATTATTTTAATTACATACACTTTAGATGTCTTGGTCTTAAAGGGAGCTGATGTTAAGTTTGGGTTGAACAGCATCACCAGACAAAAGCCTCCAGGTAGTCTGTTTTCATCTAGGCTGATGGGTGAACATCAGCATCTCTCAAAGAGCAAATTGAAAGTAACATAAGACAGCAAAGAAAGTGTGCATGTGGAGATAGACAGCCACAGAGAGACAGACAGGTTGGAGTCAGGGTACGGAGAGAGTTGACTGGCTGATGCTAGACTATGTTGAGTGGCAGGTGACTGATGCACCACCGAGAGGCTGCTGGTCACGTCCACCATGCACACTAGCCTGTAAATTGGCTGTCTTCTGCTAACCATTTGGCTCATCAAACCACTCGCTCATGACCAGACCTTGTGCAGAATACTTATCCCCCCTCTCTCCTCCAGCGAAAGAAATAGGAGAAGTGAGTGTCACACAACTCTTATGGCTCTATGTGGTAGCTGACTCTGCAGAAGTAGTTTATTACATGGCATAGAAAGCACGGTTTTTATGGGTGTCCATATTAAAATAAAGATATGAACACCCATCTTCTCCAATTCGTCAGTAGTGTTTTATGTTGCTAGAGTTATAGCTTGTGGCATTAAAACAAATATTTGTTTATGTGTAACACCCCCCCTAGAACGTCTTTCTAAACTGGCCTTAGCACTCCACTGCAGATCATTTTTACTGCATTTGTATTTTGTTGTTACCATGTCTATAATGTGGCTGAAAATAAGAACCAGTCGTAAGGAAATTTCTGTGCTCGCTAATGCGAAGCTCAGCATGGTCCAGTTTTTCTGCCTTTTCAGCGATAGCTCGTTGGCCTTTTTGACTAGGGGATTGCCCGTTGACCTCTTTGATTAAAATCTAGCCAGATTAAAACAACAACCAGCTGCGTGAGGAAGCCAAATCCCTCCCTTGCTAATATGGATAAGAGGCAATTATTTTCTGATTAAAATTGGAATTTCAGGCTTAGTTACGTAATCAGACTGAGTGGATAAATATGTTGAATGTATAGTTCAATAACCAAAGAGATTTGCAGTATTAACTTATCTTAAATAGGCCAGGATGGGTGTAATGAAAATCATTTGAGGATCTAAGAATTTTGTTTTTTTTACTCAATTGTGTTTCAGGCTTAATGGAATGTGTATTTTGTATCCATGAATTAATAATAACCAAGTGCATCAGCCAAAGTGGTTATTCACTGTATGTAAAGCTACTCTATATAGTGAATTTATAATGAATATCATATCAACACAATTATTACCCTAAATTCCGAAAGCCAGGATTGCACTCAAGTGGTAAAGCTTTTATGTTGCAACAGTATGTATAGAGTTTTCATCGTGACATCTCAACAGAGCGTTAGCAGCAAATGAGCAAAAATAGTCCAAATATGCATAATCAAGACAAATGTCAAAAAGAGCCCAAGCATGTCACAGTGTTATCACAGTGTGATGCATCTGCACAGGAACGACAGCAGGAATAGTGTATAGTGTAATGTAACACGTCCCACGCAGTCACATGGGTCATCTCTACATGTGCTCGTGCTTCTCCTCTATGCTCAAGTCATTCACCTTATAAAACGGTGTTGCCTAAATATATTGTAATTGGGATGTAGAATATGAGATGCTAATGGTGTGGCTGGATGCTGAGAGAAATCTGCTGAGTCAAATGGAAGCAAAATAATACAAAAGCACATGAGAGATGTTGTGCTTCCTGTTTTCTGTTTGAGAAGGAGAGAAACTGAATCTCCTCCATCGCTGATAAATGTGTCAGTTAGGCTTGGCTCTGCACTGCTCTGGTTCTCCACATGTGCACTTCCATTCTAGCTAATGAGTTGACAGAAATTAGGGCATAGTACATGAGGGAGGTGAAGTGGGCATGGGATACAGAGCGTTTCACTTCAGTAAGATAATTACTTATGAGAGTGTTCTTGGACTCAAAACGATATAATCCACTCTGACCTCATCAAAAAACAGAAGCAGAAAACATACAGCTCTGCGTTTGAAACTACTTCACAGGAAGTGCTGCACTATGACGCCCTCTCTTCCCTCCTAACACTTCTGGCATCTTCTGGTGTCTCGGCTCCTCTGTCCGACTCTCTTGCTTTCCGGCTGTCTATACTCTGTGTATGAGAGTGGCATCGGGTGAGAGTGTGAGTGGGAGCAGTGGTACGGAGGAAGGGCCCTGGCGTGCTGCCAGCTGTTTTGATGGCTCCAGATTGCCTCTGCGCTGGTAGGATGAAGCAGGCACCAGCAGGCCGAGGAGCTGTCAAAAGAATTACCCCGGCTCTCACTTATCCATGCATGGTGTACCACCCGGTGGCAAAATACAGCTACTGCATATGGCGGAGGAGGAAGACGACAACGAGTGGAAAGAACAGGAGGTGGAGCTTCGAAAGAGAAACATGGAGCTACTCGCCCTATTTTGAGAGATTTTAATTAAGCAGACAAAGCAATTTTCCCCCTTGCATCCCAAATGTCTTCCCCTTCATTGTTCCTCCAGTTGCTAATTAGCCCAAATATTAGTCTTGCAGTGTGAGGCAAAGGCAGCCTCCCAGATGGTTTAGTAGGTGCGTTGCAGCGCATGCACGTATTCCCTAATGAGGTGTGACATGCTGGATTCCAACACCTGCATTATTTCACATGGACAGTGGCTTTAGATGGATGTTTACTTAAACATACCTGCGATGAATGGAGATAAATGCTGAAGATCAATATACAGATCAATGTAGTATGCTCACTGTTCAACACATGTGCTAGACACACATACAACTTGCTGATGCATGCACATGTGAGCAGAGACTTTGTAAAGTGCTATGGAATATTTTACTAACTGGAAGCATGAATGCAAAATATTGCAATGCATTACTGCCAGTATTTTCAATAGGTGTTTGGATATAATGCTCCTTGACATAGTCCACAATGGTAATATCTATAACATTTGAATAGAATACACAGTACCATTATGTATTATGTATTAAATTAGTACAACTATAGAAAAACTGGTTCTTTTAGCACATTTATTGCTTTTCAGAGCAGAAAGCCATTTGCCATTGGCCCAAAGCTAAAGCCAAGAGGTGCAGAATGTTATTGCGTAATTGTGAAATGCCCTCAAAGGGGAATATGGCAGAGTTTTAGCATTGAAACACATTTTAGCCATGCCCTTTGACAGAACACTGTGTGTTAGTCACCATTCACCACGCTTGAATATAGTCACAAATTAGTGAGAACTGGTCGTCTTGCACCCTTAAGCGATGTACACAGATGTGTAGAAAATTGGTTGAAAAACATGGAAAATGTGACTGTAAGAGTGCTGATGCTTGATGTTTTCGGTATGTAAGCATGTGTTGTGGAAGAGAGGTTTGGCTAGGAGTGAAATAGACAATCACGTTTTTTTAGTGCACAGACCTGAGGGAAACATTCAATGAGCCTCACAATCTTTGTCAAAGGACTATCTGTAAGCTGTACATTACAGCTTTTCAAGTCAAGTGTCTACAGCTTTGTAGAATATGTCTTGTTGAGAGACCTTGATACCACAGCAAAGACCAAAGACTGAAGATTAACTTGTAAATCATTAAACTAAGTGGTAATTCTCCTTTAATAGTCTCAATGGGCTGAAAAACCTAATTCGCACATACTAAATCTTTACCATCTTGGCTGTCGCGTGTGCTCCTGACAGGTCTTGCTGAAGTTGCAGATTCCACCACTCTGCGCGAACACACTGATCCATTTTCTATCTTTGCTCTAATTTTTGTAGCCACTAATGAAGTTGCCTTATGGTCACAGACCAACAGATGTGAAGGTGGCCCACAATGATGCTGTTTCTTTCCGTATAGAGAGAGAATAGTCTCCCTGTTGCTGGAAATCCACTCAACTTGCTAGTTGTTTTCACACATTTAATAGCCAGTGAGTCTATTTCTTGGATTGTGTATACTAAGATACTCAAAGAGGGCTGCGGTGAAGAAGACATGAGCAGCTTTGAATTATTTATGATATCTCTGAGCCACAAAAACATTTTCCAAAAGCCTTTGGCAGGTGTTTTTTCCGGCAAATTTGGAATTGGATTGGGCCTGGTGCCCTGATACTGTGGGACATCACAATCCTGTGACATGCAGCTGACAGCTCTCCCTTCCTGCAGAGCCTGTTCTCCTTGAGGGAGAATGGAGGAACTGTGTGCATGTCTGCCAGTACTCCCCCTTGTTAGTAGCACAGCCTTATTTGTTACTCCCCCCCCCATCACTCCTTGTTTTCTTGTGAAAATCAGAAAAGAATGTTGTTTTGTGCTTTACAAGACAGAAAATGAATGCTTGGTTTAGTTTGGTATGCTCCATCTCCCCTCTGACAGCCTTCTGTTGGGTTGGCACAGACAGAAGCTCCAGCTTCAGTCCTCTCAATTTATTTTGATATTAAACACGGGAGTGCCATTAAAATGACTTGGCTTCCAGGATTGGATTTTTGACAGGTGCTCGCTTTGCATTAGGTAATGATTCTCTCACATGTCATTCTCAATATTTTCATATCTATCTGGACTTTTCTTATTTATTGCATTTTAGACAACCTCTTTTATGAATCTCAGCAGAGGTGAAATCTTGGATAAAATGCAATATTTACTCCAGTTTTGATTAATTTGATCTATTTATTTTAGTCATATGAATAAAATGTTCTTTATTTATACCAGATGTTGCAAAGGGTACGTCACATCATTACTGCTCCTCTTACCTTGATTCTTTAGTAGGCATTTTTTAAATAATGTATAATTACGGCAATTATATGTCAATTCACCAGACTATATGATGTTTATTATATACAGTTGTGTGTTAACAAACCAGTACTATACCCTTTTAAAGTAGAGATGAACAAGTGTTTTTGATCATCAGTGCATGTGTTAGATTTGTCTTCTTTGGTTTGGTTTCCCTTTTACCTTGAGCATATCTTCACAAGTATATAATGAGTAGTATATGCCATTTCAGTGTGAGGCATTTTAAAATGGGTAGGGTTTATGCTGGAGCAGGGATTCTATATAGTGCAGCACTCATCTGTCACTCATTGCTTGGCAGTAATAATATTTAACATTCCATATTTCCAGTGTAAACACACACCTGAACAACAGGTACGTGCTATTTATTTGTGTACTGCATTGAGCATAGTTACATATAGAGAACAAGTCAAACACTTGCTGCTTCTAGAACATGCTCTCAGGTGCTATTTAATATTACATCTTTCAAGTATTAGGAGCTTGAACAGTTGCTCCATTTTTTCTGGCATCTGCTAACAGTTTCTAAATGCAGCTCTTTGCTTTAGCTGCCTGGCAGGAAGTAGACAGTTTAGCAGTGAGAACTCGTTTGTCACACGCCCCTGTCATATGCAGCATACCCCAGGAGGGCGTGGAGAAATTGGATTTGGGTGAGGAATGTGACGGAGTCATCCCAGGGGATGGATGTGACATTGGCTCTGTGTGACGAAAAAGTGGTGATGAGGTGGTGTGCGTACAATGGTACCCTATCGCCCCCACCACTCTCCATCTCCTGTCCCTCTAACTCTGCTTCTATCTGTCTCAGCACTGCAGCTGCAGTAATGGCTTTGTTATTGGGTTATGGTTTAGTTACACTACCGGAAATGCTGTTACCACCTCCTGCCAGCGTTAAACAATCTCTCCAGCATTTCTCCAGACGGCTGCCTAATGCTTTGAGTAAATGCAGTAACCCTGAGCAGAAGCTCAATATTCAAGGTCCACAGACTATTACGATTCTGTCGCCGTTTGTGTTTTTTTCCCTCAATCAATATAAATTGGTCCTTTTTGTTGTTTGTCACTATTATATTGCAGATAAAACAACGTGGATGCAAGGCTTCCATTTGTTCTCAAGTAAAACATGAACTCTGTTAGTTTGTCTTGATGGAGTTACTTTTATTTCCTTTCAAGTAAGATGTTTGTCTGTTTGTCATGTTTTTTTATCACTGCTGTCCTAGCGTGTACCTGCCTCCATACTACATTTTCAGTGATGGAAGCCACCAGCTAAATTGACACAGAGAAGACAGAACTCACTTTGGAGGGAGTTGGCAGCCCCGGCCATTGGTTTACAGTAAAACACTACAGCTACACTACAATTTACCGATCACTCATCTTTATTTCCTCCTTATTCTCTGCAGAGGCGACCATCCTCAGCTACGACGGCAGTAAGTTTATGAAGGTCCAGCTGCCAGTGGTGATGCACACAGAAGCCGAGGATGTGTCCCTGCGCTTCCGCTCCCAGCGAGCCTATGGCATCCTAATAGCCACCACATCCCGGGACTCGGCTGACACTCTGCGTCTAGAGCTGGAGAGCGGCCGCGTCCGCCTGACTGTCAATTTAGGTAACGCCTCGGACATACACCGACTGCAGTGGCAAAGTCACATGGCGCATACACACACACACGTGCATGCACAGACACCATGTACATATTGTGAATAGAAGGGAGAAGGTGTAAAGACTTTCAATGGCAAGAGTCTGCGGCTCTCCGCTCACTGCCAGTTGAGCACACAGTTGTCTTTGCCCAGCAGGGAATGCTCACTGCCCACTCCATCAACTAACCTCAAATCAACATATTGCTATAAAGGGAATTGCCCTTACAGCGCACATACTACTGTACTGTTTCCCAGTTTCATTTCAAATACATTCGGTTAGCATTCATACAATGAAGCTGATAATTATGCTAAAGATGAGAAGGTTTATAATATCACTCCTCTCAGCTAATGGTTACTTAATATGGTACAGTCCTTAGTTGTGAGCTGTTGCAAATCAACGCCCTGCACACTTGTTTTTTAACCAGTTGTTTACCTATGCAGTTTAATTGTTGTAGGAGGAATGCATGATTGCACATAAATTAGCAACTGTGTCTTAAATGAGCACAGTAAAGACTAATTTGCTTTACCCCCCAGCCCCACCTACAGTAAAAAGAAAATTAAGGACAAAAAGACTGTGTCTATGTGTACATATTTGCTCAGAAAAGAATGAAATAATGCCTGTGAAAAGTTTGATATCTCTCAAACAGAGCATTGGCACAAATGGCACAAATGATAGCCATCTATTTCTCTTTTCCACTGCCTAAACAGAAATGGGCTCCCTAAGCGGAGCCGTTTAGCAGCGCATACAAAGTAGACATTCTGTGTCTGCTGTCAACCACAAGGTAGCACGTGTCACAGAAGACAGTAGCGCCACACACTGACAGGGCTGACGAGTCAGATCATTAGGACTAGAAAAGATGCCCTCTGAATGGAAACAACAGGTCACTGTGTTTTGTTTTCTTTTGCATTATCTTTGACACATTTTAGAGTTTTTTTGAGTTTGTCCCCAGCCATCAGCCCTTGAAGCCCATCCCTCCTCCGAAAAAAGCAGAGCATTCCCTGTAAGGGTAGGCTAGTGTTGGTCTCTGGCTGTTTGCGACCACTTCTCTGCTGTGGTTGACAACACGCGACAGGCAGGGCCAAATGGGAAGGAGGGGAGGGAGTTCGATCTGGGTCACCTTTCTCAGAGCTTGACATGAGCTAAGCCTGAGGAAATAGAGAGGTAAAAAAAGATACAGAAATAGTGGCTGCCTATATTGCATTGCTGTGTGTTAGAAGATTAGTTTATTATTGTATTGCTGTTGTGGAAGGATCAAGATCATCATTAAAACTAAATCATTTTAATAATAGTCTTCACTGGTTGGAGAAGTATTCAGATATTGTACTTTAAGTTGAAGTAGCAGTACCACAATTCAAAATACTCCATTGCAAGTCCTTCATTCAAAATCTCTCTTAGAATTACAACAAATAATATCAGCAAAAAGTACTTACCATATACAATATATTTGAAATATTATAACTGATGCTTTAACATGTAGGCTAAGCTTGGTTGAGGTAAAGCTGATTTTATTGATTTTATATATTGTTACATAGTCAAATCTATACTGTATATACTTTTATAATGGCCATATGTTTTATGTAAAATGTCCATCCTAACTATAGCTATCATATTGATGCAGTGGAGTAAAAAGTACAATATATGTAGTGAAGAATAAAGTAGCATGACATGGAAATACTAAAGTAAAGTACAATTATGTCAACATTTACTTTAGTACAGTACTTGAGTAAACATAGTGTACTTACTCAAATACTATTTATTTCCACCACTGCTAGCCTTACTTATAGCACCATGATGGAGAGAAACAGAATAGCTTCCAACTGGCCCTGTCTGACCCTGACCAAAATCTGATGCTCTCATACTATATACAAGGTCATATTTCTGAAAAAGACAGAAATCTTCCAGCTTGGAATATGTAAATAATTATTTGGCTACATGGGGAAAAAACAAACAAAAACAATACTAACTATGTCATATAACTTAACCTCATCTCTCATGGCCTTATGTTCTATATTGCTAGAACATGTAATTCTGTAAACCACGCTGTGCTCCTCTGGCTACACTGCAGTGCTTTCACCAGCTCACTGCAGCTCAGGGCCATTGGTGAGAGCATCAGAGGACGGACAGTGTCCATGTGTGTGTCCCCAGAGGAGTGGACTGTATGCTTTAATGATGTCTGCAGCTGTAACGTTGAAAGATGAATTTATCTCTCATCTATTCTTCCCCATCTAGATTGTATCAGGATTAACTGTACCTCCAGTAAGTTACTGTTCACCTTTCTTCTTCTTCTTCTTCTTCCTCTTCTTCTCTAACTCTTACTGTTTCTGGTCATGTTATAGTCTCTAGAAGTGTTGTTACATAGACATGTTTACAATTTCTTCTCTGCAGCCATTATATGATCCTGACATTAAACTGAAATATATCTAACTTCCACTTTGCATAAAGATAAACATTGCACAGTGTTGTGTACATCAGCTGTCCAGGAGAATAATGAGCAGTAGTGAGAAGATGGAGGGAGGCTTGAATTAATGACAATCCCAAATATGGCGGTCAGCTATGATTCTACACTCTGTGTTGTTTCTAATTAACAAACCTTTTCACTCTGATATAAAATGCATGCTTGGGAAGTGCAGGTATTTTAGACATGCATGATTTCCCTGTCCCCCACCTCCCCAGACACCCCCTCATTTTATTTTTTATTTTTTGTTTCCTTTCTACAGTATTTCACGCTGGTTGTAAATTGATGAGGCCATTCAAGGCACAGAGGAAATACAGAGTGTGATTTTATTATTCTCATTAACCTGCCTCACAGAGCAGAAAGAAAGGGATAAAGAGGGAGGGAAAGAGAATAGATCTTGTTGTGGGATTCACAGTGGATATGTGTGTGTTTGTGTGTGTGTGTGTGTGTGTGTGTGTGTGTGTGTGTGTGTGTGTGTCAACAAAGAGGTTACATTGCAATATTTTGGGAGGTAAATATCCCTGACATTTATTATTCAGGAACAGTGATGAATTAATAATTACTTCTCTGGAGTCATAATACGTGAGCCTTCTTCCTGTTTAATGATTTTGTAGTGACAGACACACACTCTCTGTATCAGTAAAAACCAACTTAGAAATTAGACAGTTTAAGCTCTATAATAGACTGCCAGTGTCACATACTGTATATAAGGACAAACTGTTCTCCCTGAAATCAGGAGTGTTGGATCTCTCTGTGTGTGAAGTGTTACAGTATTTGAAGGTCACTGCCTGATGAGAAGCGAAGATTTACACAACAAACGCCTCCGCACAGAATCACATGATGTGACCTCTAGACATGCTTCTGAGAGCCAGCCCTTCTTAACACCTTTCTAAATGCTAAATAGCATTGTTCATGCATCTTGGATTGCATCCTTTGTTTGTGTATGCAAATGAAAAGCTCTAAGCTCTAATTTCCCCTGCCAATGCTCTTAAAGGTCATTCTTGGTTTATAAGGGTAGTGTGAAAGCATAATTTGCGCCTACATGGAAACCAGTGGTTGTTATACAAATATTTGCCACACATTTGACTGATTGCTTTATTTCAATATTTAGTTACAATTTTTTCTCTAATAATATTTTCCAATTCCATTTAGTTTCATGCCACATTTAGCTAAAATAGCTGGGGGCAGGAGAATGTAGAACTGGTAGAAAAGTACTGGTTTATTTAACTAAATACACAATCTTTAAGACATAAGCACTCATATTGCTGCACTAAAATCAACGCAGTGTAAAGCAGTTTGTGTCAATAGGTTTGCTGATATCACGCTGTCTTTTGTTTTCATTTAAGTAATTTTATTCTAACATGTAATACTTTATTATTACATTATTATACATTATTATATTGATCTGAAATCAGTTTGTGCACATTTTCTTAATACAGTTCCTTGATTCTCCATAAAATGAATGCATGTCTTAAACGACACTATACGACAATATTCTATAAATATAAAGAAATATACATGTTTTCCACGAATAACAAAGCTATAATTCAAAGAGAAAATATATCAATTCCATCAATATTTCATATGATGCTAAAAGCTAATGTTTAAGTCAAATAGAGAAATTACTGATCCAGACATAATTGTGTCATAAGAGAATGTTTAATTGAAGTTCTTGGAAAGAACTGTGTTAAGCCAGTGCATTTCCACTTATGAAGAGTTAGCGTTTAATTCATTTTTTCTAGGTTGTTATTTTCCTTCGTGTTATTTTTGTCCTCTATTTTCTGTGTTAATTAATGTGTCTTGTCAGGCGCTGCAGCTCCGGTCAGCTTGGTGGATGAAGAATTTCAGAAACGACTCAAAGAACACATCACTGTCAATTAGGGACCTAGGCTCCCTGGGGCTGCCCAGAGCTGTCTGAAGAAAACACTGCCACTTCGACTTAAACACTGTTAACAGGCACTGAGTGACAACAAACTAAAAATATGAACTAAAAATATCTTGTGACAGATTGGCTTCTTTTTTTGTCTGCCGTTCTGGTCTTCTATTATTCATCAACATGAACTGCAGGATAATCACAATTTACAATGTAGCCAGCACCTCTTTCTGTGACCTTCTTATGCAACATCTCAAGGCAGTTTTTCTCTCATAATTGATCTTTTCCACACATCACACATCTCTCATTTTGGGCTTATTTGGTGTGAAAGAGCTGTGTGAGATTCTTTTACACAGATATTACACCTGTAGGTGTACGATAGAATAGAGAATGATTTAAGGGGAGAATGCACATATACACCGATCAGCCATAACCATGACCATTGACAGGTGAAGTGAAGAACATTGATTATAATCTCGTTACAATGGCACCTTTTAGTGGGTGGGATATATTAGGCAGCAAGTGAACATTTTGTCCTCAAAATATATGTGTTAAGGAAAAAGTGTAAGGATATGAACGACTTTCACAAGGGCCAAATTGTGATGGCTAGATGACTGGGTCAGAGCATCTCCACACTGCAGCTCCTGTGGGGTGTTCCCGGTCTGCAGTGGTCAGTACCAACCAATAGTAGTCCAAGGAAGGAAAACTGGTGAACCGGCAACAGGATCATGGGCATCCAAGGCTCATTGATGCATGTGGTAAGCGAAGGCTGGCCCGTGTGGTCCGATCCAACAGAAGAGCTACTGTAGCTCAAATTGCTGAAAACGTTTGTTGTGTTGGTTCTGTTAGAAAGATGTCAGAACACACAGTGCATCGCAGTTTGTTGCATGTGGGGCTGCGTAACCGCAGACCAGTCAGGGTGCCCAAGCTGACCCTGGGCACGTGAGCATCCGAGCTGGACTACGGAGCAATGGACGAAGGTGGCCTGGTCTGATGAATCACGTTTTCTTTTACATCATGTGGACGGCCGGGTGCATGTGCATCACTTACCTGGGTAAGACATGACACCAGGATGTACTATGAGAAGAAAGCCAGCTGGCGGAGACACTGTGATGCTTTGGTCATTGTTCTGCTGGGAAACCTTGGGTCCTGCCATTCGTGTGGATGTTACTTTGACATGTACCACCTACCTAAACATTGTCGTAGACCAAGTGCACCCTTTCATGGAAACGGTATTCCCTGATGGCAGTGGCCTCTTCAAGCAGGATAATGCAGCCTGCCATTCTGCAAAAAGAACATCACGGTGATTTGGCCTTCAAATTCCAAAGATCTCAATCCAATCGAGCATCTGTGGGATGTGCTGGATAAACAAGTCCGATCCATGAACCACCTCACAACTTACTGGACTTAAAGGATCTGCTGCCAACATCTTGGTGCCAGATACCACAGCACACCTTCAGAGATCTAGTGGAGTAGTGGAGACAGTACATTTAATTGCCATTCTTACTGAGCACTTATAAAGTAGGTATTATAAAAACATTTAATATAAATTCAAATAGCTTTTTGCTACATTTTGTGGTTAGGTTTAAATGTGATCTAGACTAATAAACATCATGATTGCTAACATTTATTGCAACCTCTTTATTCAACACATTCCCATTCAGAACAGTAATCAAACTGTTGTCTGATTAAAGATACTGAACACTCTCTAGCCAATTAGAATGAATTACAAAAGAGATTTCAGTCTGACAATGCTATAAACAAATCTAAAGAAAGCCTTCTAGCCTCTCACAATCAAGTATTCCCCCAACCTCTGAAGTAATATAGTTTAATGGTGCTCACCTTTATGTTGGGAAAGATAAAAGAGGCTTTGCTAATCTTTGGCAACAAATGAAGGAATCTGTTCAGAGGATCAGCAGACTGCTTGATTCTATCTGTTATTTGGGGAACAATTATGTACATGTAGATGAGTCAGTCTGAAGTAAAAAAAAAAAATCCCCCCTCATGACAGCATAAACGTGATCTAGTAAGGCACTGTACGCAAATGATTGGGTTGTGATGGGGGGCTGAACTTTATGTTAAACTTAATGCTTCACAGAGGTATTAATGTTTTCTTTCAACCCTGCTACACCCTTCCCCCTAAGATCTCAAAGTAATAGTCATCTTTTAAATTTTTCTAACAAGAGAACTCAGGAAAAATGATAAAAATGATAATTGGAAAAATATAATTTACAATCCCCTGTCCTCCCAAAAAAGTTAGGCTACCCTTCCTTCAGCAAAACAAAAAATTACAATAACCTAAAGAACAGTACATACAATATGTTTCTGCATGTACAGCAATGAAAACTGAGTACCCTGTGAAGGGAAAGAACAGCGAAGTACTTGAAATTAAGGAGCAATTATTACAATGTTTCTTTATGGTTGCATTAAATTAATTTCGTAAAGAGGCTGACACGTTGACTCAGTGGTCCTTGTAACAAACATTAGCTACCTAAATTAAAAACTGGGAATAAACACTGACATCCCCCAAAATTACAGCATGCTGAGGGACCTTTACTGTCAAGCCAGCAGGTAGTTAACATGACATGATTTTGCAGTTACTGCCTAAAAAATACTCTAATCTCAGAAATCTCAGCAGTTAAATCGAGCTGTATTCAAAACAAGCTTTCAACATGTTCAGTATCGAGCAGCCTTTTGTAGAACAAATAATGCAAATGGCCAGAAACAGCAGATTAGTATTGATTGTCATCATTTATTGTTTTAACACTATTTAACCTCTGCTTGCTTAAACAATTTCACAATGGCTTTTCAGTTAGCCAGGCATTGATTGGACAAGCGGGTCGCCCAGCATGCCAGCCTGCTGAGCTTTCCTTGCTATGTGCTCTTGCTTTGATGTCTGTGTTGACGGTTATCCAGCAGTATTGTTCTGCTGCTTGGTCAGCGAGTTCCTCTTCCCTCCACCTGGGTGAGTCAGAGTGTCGGGGCAGGCAGCTCCAGTATCCGGCCTGTCTTCCAGCCAACCAGAGCTGATTGACTGGATAATCACATCTTCTCATGCTGCCCTGTGCCACTCTTCTCCACTGTTCTCTTGGGCCTGAAGTCAATGAGGCAAGGAGAGATCACTGTAGATCTATCACTGCAGATTGATCACCATCAGTGAGGGCACTAGAGACGACTGGACGTAGCAGACAGTGGACAAAAGGCCCTTAATGTCTGGTCAGCAGCTGGCAGTTTGGACCACAGACTGCAGTACAGGCGTAAACCCAGGCCCTACATGAGTGAATGTTGTGCAGGAATGTGCTTCTTAATACGATTGACCTCTTTTCCCCTTCCCTTTCTTTCCCCCTTGGAGAGCAACAAGGACAGGATGATGGAAGGCAAAGATCAAGCACGCTTTCAAGTCCAACTCCATCCCATTATTTCATATCTCTCCTCCTTAATCCCTCGCCAGTCGTCTGGTTTCAATCCTGCCCCGGTGTTTAGTGCTTACAAAGCAGAACTGTGCCTCTGAGATTGAGTGTGTCCCAGTACTTTGGCACCCTCAGATTTGCATACACATTGCATCGGGGCTTTGAAGATTGCAGAAAAGGAGGAAATAAATAGCCATAAATGGGTGCAGGGGAATGAACCTGGCACCCATCTGAAACGCTCCCCAGAGTGGGCAAGGTATCCTGGGGATTTTTCTTTTATACCGTCACAGTGGCACATCCTCATTGGCCCGTTTGGTTATGTGTGCCCTGCAGGGGAACATCAGAGCTAAATATCAATTCAAAGATGCTCTCAGATGAAGGCTGCATGAAAATATAACGCGCAGCCACAATTTGACCATCAGTGGAATTTCTAAATGCAGAAGTGTATCTTCTGTGAGATTTTTTCCCCTTTCTGCTCATTAGATCAAAGAGATCTGGTGCATTTATCTGTGATTCTAAATTTGATCATCTCTCCTTGAGGTTTTTGTCACTGTGATTCTGAGTGGCGTCTCCATTACTGCTTGCTAGCAGTGACACACTTTATAAAAATGCTGGTTTCAGGATTCCGTGAAGGAATGACTCAGAGATTTGAAGGATTGTTACTAGTTAAATGTCATTCATTTGAATGGTCATTAGTTAGTATTAATGGATTCAATGAGTGCATTAGACTTAATAATAGAATCTGTGCAGTTTCTAGTGTCTTACACTTATACTTATAAGTTACCTGCTGCCTTTTTCTAGAACAACCATTTATTATCAAGGTTGCTGATAAAAATCACATTCTGTATTTCCTGGATTTCCAGGGACAATGGCCTGTCTGTTTAGATGTTATGGGGTTCTTTTGACCACCAGTCACGCTGCTTCCTTTATGCCAGTATTTCTTTTCATAGTGCTATTTCATTTCATGTGGTGGACATTAGAGAAATCAAATACTGGTAGGTAGGTAAACAAGATGAAGAGTGATGGTGTTGTTAAGTAGCTTGCTCCGTAGTAACCTTTTCATAGTCATTTGCTGCCACCTAGTGGCATGATAGGAATTAAAAAATCTCAAGAAATGAGAGACCAGCTATAATGAATACTCTTATTACCCCCTGTTTATTTAGACATTATACATTTAGAGAAAAACAGTTAGTGTGTATGGTGTTGGTAATAATAATATAACATCCTGATTACTGCCTCCCTCCTCTTGGTTTGAAGAAAATGGTGTTCATTGAGAATTCAGAAATGTGATGCCCTATCTAATGGTGCGATCAGTACAGCAAATGCAAGTCAGAATGATGTGTTTTTATGGACCATTAACTATGTTTACCTTAATGTTTTTTGCCTCTGTCAAACTACTCAACTTGTCCACTCTGTCCTCCTTTCGATCTCCACCTCTCCATCTCTCAGCCTTTCTGTAATGTATGTGGTGTGTGTGCTTGCATGTGTGTTAACCGTTGTTTGGACTGTCCTGCAGGCAAAGGTCCAGAGACTATTTTTGCGGGTCAGAATGTGAACGATAATGAGTGGCACACAGTACGTGTGTTCAGGAGGGGCAAGAGTTTGAAACTGACCGTAGATGATCTGCTGCCTGTAGAAGGTACTTCTCATCCTCTCTTCCTCTGTCAGAATCATGTTTCCCATCTAAACTTAAAATTATTCATAACATTTGTTGGGTTCTCAGATTGTAGGTAAGACACATGCTCTATTGCAGAATGAAAGACAACTGCAAGTGTATTATTCTTTACTATACTAGCATGACAGATGTTTTGCTCATCTGGAAGAGTGTATTATTGAAGCTCTCATACCTATATATATATATATATATATATATATAAAGGTATGAGAGCTTCAATGTTAAAAACATGAAAGGAATTATGTTAGATAAATGTCCAAAGATGGCTACAAAATTCATTAGAAGGCACAATGTGTCCTGAACTTTGTCATTATGGGAGAATGGTACCCAATGAAATGGTACTATTCTACCACTATTTTCATGGACTGTCACTGAGGCCTTGCTTTCCTTAAGCTGTAGAACATGTAAAAATTATCTGAGTTATGAGTTGAGTTAATTGATGTGTACTGTACTGTACATACTGTTATATTGGAATATAATGCACTTTAAAACTTAAAAAAAAATCTTTTTATTCCTAAATAATATTTATAGATTTCTTTCATGTCATATGGTGTTACTGTCAATATTTAAATGTCCTGTACTTAACCCTTTCCCTTTAATTGCTGTATACACCCAATAACATCCTCTCTCCCTCCCCTCCTCTGCTGATCAAAGGTCAAATGGCAGGTGACCACACTCAACTGGAGTTCCATAACATTGAGACGGGCATTGTGACAGAGAAGCGCTTCATGTCCATGGTGGCGTCCAACTTCATTGGCCACCTGCAGAGCCTCTCCTTCAATGGCATGGCCTACATAGACCTTTGTAAAAACGGTGACATTGATTACTGTGAGCTCAATGCCATGATTGGCTTCAAGAACATCATTGCTGACCCCGTCACCTTCAAGTCGCGCTCCAGCTATGTGACCCTCACTACTCTGCAGGCCTACTACTCCATGCACCTTTTCTTTCAGTTCAAAACCACCTCCTCCGATGGCCTCATCCTGTATAACAGTGGGGATGGAAATGACTTTATTGTGGTGGAGCTGGTCAAAGGGTAAGTGGGTACTTCCTTGTATAACCTAAGTATGAATTGAAAAACATTGACTGACATCACATTCACTTCTGTTACACCTTCAAGTGCTTAACCCTTTATAGGGCCCTCAAAGTATGTATACTATATATATGTATATGTGTCCTAAGTTTTTCAAAGTTGAAATACTTTGAAATTCAAAAAATCAACCTTAGGCTGTTATTGGAGAGCATAACAATACTTTATTTCTTTTGTAACATTTTTCAAATGTTTTCATTTTCCTGTAGGGCGTGATATCTAACATGTGCGGAAATTACCAAAAGTAGTCACTTGCCCGATAAAGGGTTAACATGGTAATCCATAAGATATTTGTTCCTTATTACTAGATTGGACTGTTTGGCAGAAAACATTTCTGTGGTGTTGCCAATACTCTAATATGTTTTTAAGGGAATTCATAAATGAAGTTTGACTTTGTGTGGGTGGCTCCCTTGCCACAGTAACTACACAGCTCTTCTCTTTACGCAAATATTACTTCATCTGAGGACAGACCTACCTGCCAACAGGTGTAAAGACTGGCAACGCTTTAAACTGTGTTGAATTAGTTTTATAGTACTGTAGCGAGGCGTTTATTTATGTAAGAGTCTCCATATAAATGGATTATGATTTTAATAATGCAGCTCTTCATACTGTATGACAGTTTCCAAACAGAATACAATTCTTGACAGCTTTTTATGCCATTACCATGGGAATTCAAATTCTTTTCTTATCACCTCTGTGCCAGAATATTTACTGAAAGAGCTGTCGGCTATTACTGTTCTTTTTAATCTTCATGAAGGCACAACAAATACCCAACATAAAAGGGAATCAGCCATTGCTGAAATGCAGCTATAGAATGACCTTCTTTTAAGTAATGCCTGAAGTGAAGGTATTATTCAGTGTACTAAACATTAAAGTCATACATTTTAATTAAAATGAACATGCAAATCACAAATTGCCTGTAAACCAAAATATTTAAGACTAATTTGTTCCACACAGCCCTGAACCTTTTGTTAACTCTGCAACCTGCCAGTTATTTAGCTCCTTTTCAGACAGCTGCACTTTCTGATACTCTCATATCTACACATTTGAATGCACAGACACACAGCAGCACCGCCAAGCACGCAATGCAATGCACACTTTCGCTCCAGTTTTCAGAGGTTTATTACTCTTTTCTAATTTTTCTACTGCTTAATTGTATAAATTGTGTTCTAATCTGCTTGTTGTCTGTTAAGCACCTGATGACAAATATGTGGACCTGTAAATAAACTGGACTATGCATATCTTTGGATTTTGGAAATATCTACAATGCTATGTTTTAGTCTCTTTCCAAATGCCATGCTTTCATGTCCTTCCGTTCCTGTCCATGGTTGGATTCACTCATGTTGTTACATATCATTTTTCCAGTTACCTGCACTATGTGTCTGATCTGGGAAATGGGGCCCACTTGATCAAAGGCAACTCAAACAAGCCCCTGAATGACAACCACTGGCACAATGTCATAATCTCCAGGGACACCAACAACCTCCACACCGTCAAGATTGATACCAAGGTCACCACGCAGACGACCACAGGAGCCAAAAACCTGGACCTGAAGGGTGCGTGGGCATAGTGCATTTATATATATTTTTTAGATTTTATTAAATTGGGGCAGCAGTGGCCTTGAGGTGAAAGAAGCAGGCTTGTGACTGAAAGGTTGCACCATCAGGATAAACCCTGGGGGGTTAGAGGGAAGAACCAATGCTTGCCACTCACTCATTACCTCCACTGATGTACCCTTGAGCAAGGAACTCAACCCCCATCTGTTCAGTAGCCGACACTAACGTTGTGCGTGTGGAGCAGGGAGGTCATAGAAAGGACTGTTTGTGTTTAGCAGACCAACCTTAAATAAAGAATTATCAACAACAATTATTAACAAGAGGAAAGACTTTCGACCTGGAAACATATTGGCACAAATATTGTTTTACATTGAAGAATGTTGTAAACATTGTCATTGAATCAGTACACAGCAGATGACAATTAAGTGCAATACAATTATAAAACAGTTTTTTAAGCAAGATTCACAATAATTAACCTCATGCACTCATGGAAATGCAGTGTGAGCCTAATTACAATGTTGGGCTTTTAATTTTACTTTAAGTCGCTTGTTCCTTATACTGTACCAAGCAATGTACGTTAAGATTGGTACCATGCTTTCTTTCCACTAGGGGTCAGCATTGTCATATTTGTCATTTCTGCACAGGGAACCTTTATATTGGTGGGGTTGCTAAGGAGATGTTCAAGGAGCTGCCCAAACTGGTGCATGCCAAGGAGGGTTTTCAGGGTTGTCTTGCATCAATGGATCTGAACGGGCGGCTCCCAGACTTGATGTCCGATGCTCTGGACTGTGTGGGACAAATAGAGAGAGGATGTGAAGGTGAGTAGTCTATTAAGGACACTTAAACTGTGTATGTTGTTTTCAAACTTTTTTTCCCCATGGTGTTAACTACATGTACTAAAGCTCAAGTTTAGTTTATTAGTTTGATTATTGCTAGATGCTCCATCCAAATCAGATTTCACTGATGAAATCAGAAAAGCTTTCTTTTAATGCTTTTAATTACTCTGGTTTCTCCTCATTATTACAAAACTATCCCAAAGGGCCATTGCGACACCATGCAGTGCTGTATTGCTGCTCAGTCTCGTATTTGCCCAACAAGGACACACTGTGAAGCACACCCACCGAGGCACCCACACTGCCAACCTGTGGCACATCATTTAACATCCATAAAGTGTGTTAGTATTCTGTTAGAATGCATTAGGCTCTGACACTCCTCCACAGGCAATAATTTCGGTTTCACTTAGCCATAATCTGATTATTCTATCTGCCATATTTGTCCTGCCAGTGTTATTTCCCATTTTATCCCCATTCTGTTTTGCTCAATGCATGCTTGCTGGATCTGAGAATTTGCCAGAAGCAATCCTTTTGAATTATGTATGAAGCTTTTGTTGCATGCATGAATATCATTTGCCCAGTCTAATGTGTGCACCACATCCAGAGACAATATTTGATTTATTTTTCAACTTTACTCACTTAGTTTAATTTCACAATTCATCTGCTCTTTTTCTGTTGAGTACGCAACTTCTGATCTTTTCATGTTTCAACATTACAAATGTAATCAAATTCAGCGCCCTGTGCGGGTATGTCAAACTTGCTGTTTTCGTTTTGTGCCACACCGTATCAATGGTCGCTCTCAGTGGAAAATGGCGTCTATGATAACACATTTATTGAATTGTGCTAAAGGAGTCAGAAGGTTGCACATAGTTGCTGATAGTATTTGACTACAGCAGAGACCATTTCCAAATATACATGAGAGAAAATATGCAGCTTACCATTCCCCTAATTTTTCTGAACATAACGGACAAGGCATATACACTTCCCCTAATACCTTAACAATTGCATGCTTATACTTCACATTGCTGATGCCATTTTAAAAGTAGTTGCTCTTTGACTAAACCTGGCCTTCATTATACAATACATTTCTCCCCCTTTGGCTCTTTCTGAGGACAGACATCTGCCTCAATCCCCGCTTTCCTCCTTCAACAGTCTGTGTTTCTGTTACTCCATCTCTGACGTCTTGGTGCTTACTAACAGCTGGTATACTTTGCCTTTTCCTTTCCTATTATTTTGCTGACAAAAGTTGCATTGATGAAAGCTGACTTGCAAGGTAGATAGCTTTGTCTGTTTGATACAGAGTCTGATATCCTTCCCCCTCTTTGCATCTGCAATGCCCCTGCCCCCCCCCACCTCTCCACAGTCTACCTCCACACTTTCCACATCTCCCTGAGCAAGATGACTGCTGGGTTTGAATTCACCCACCTGCCATATGAAATGAGATTCAGTCCCATAGGAATACAAGTATCATTACCATCTTGTATCACAGTCTATGGGGCTCAAGTTTTGATTTGCACTCACATTTTGTATGTTGTTTTTCTTGGACATAACTTTGGTCTTTGATGTGTGTTTTTTGGTCTTTTTGTTCACATACTGTACATGTAAGAGATACTTCTGCATGACTTATTGTAGCCTTAATAACAGAGTTTCTCCTGCATGAATTTCATATGGATAAATTGAGGTTTTAACTCAAACAATCATTGTTATGTTTTACATGAAATTATTCATTGTTGATATAAGTCCCATGTTTGCCAATATCATATTCCTGTTATAGTCTCTGGCACTCTATTAGCACTTTGTAAGTGGGGACTATATTTAGCAGCAGGCTTCAGACTTTGAAGATTTAGCAGTTAAAAGTATGCTGCAAAACAAATAGCATCACTGGCCAGTAATTAAAGGCAATCCAGATGCATTTTGTTAAATAAATAGCAATATAACTACAATATAGTTACTGAATTTGTAATTAACATACATTTGAAATAATTCAACTATTCTCTACTTCATGCCTTATATATAAAACTACTACTGAAATGGAGCTCCTCTTAAAATGTATGATTCTGTAACTTAATCATTTGAAATTCTGATTTCTATTATTAACAAGACATGCCCCATTACATTTGTGACACATTAGGTGCATTATAGTATAAATTATTTCATAAGTGGTGGAATCAATAGTATATAATGTAGTTAAATGCAATTTATATTGAAGTGTATTCAAAAATCTTACAGAAACAGTTGTAATCATGAAGTAAAGTGTATTATTTGTCTTGTGGCAAAATGTACACTGTGTACAGCATTTTGCTTTTTGCATGTTTCAGCCTTGAGTGGGCTACATCAAAAGCTTAAACTATTAAGCAGTTACCATAGCTACTCTGAGGCTGAGCAGCAGCCACTGTGGCTACACTTTATTCAGAAAAAAGAGAATATATAAGGGTGAGATCATAACGTAAGTCTGTATTCAACAGCTGAAAAACCCTTTTTAAACTCTCACAAGAGTAAATAAATACGGAACGTAATGCACTTCATTGAAATGATAATGACTAAACTATCAAACACATGTAGATGTGTTCCATTTGGGTGTATTGTGGCTGTAAAGGGGAGTGCTACGTGCATGCATGAAGTAGTATGTGTGTCATTATTCAGATTATATGATGTTCATGTAGTTCAGGTATCCAGATGTTGATATTAATCATTAATAGTTGACAAATAATGGTGACAAGAAATGTGATATAGTCCAAAACCAAAAGAATTCCATATATCACAAAACTAATATAGAATAATAACAACATTCATCCATACTAACCCTTACCAACATTTCACCATTAAGTGAACTAACTCAGCATCACTGTCACACAAACAGACTTAATTCAAAACGACTGACTAACTGTTACGCTGATCCAATGATGAGATGATAGATGCACAAGATGATTAAAACTCTGACTACATTATTACATTGCTATTTAAAAACACATGTGTAACTAGTATCATTGTCCAATGTCCCCGTTCACAGACGCTAATAACATGTGTTTTAGGTGATCAGTTTGTAATCAGGCAGTGCTTAACACAGGTGTGGAGGCTGCATTGAAGATAGATTGTAATCTGATCACACAAAACATCTTCACAGGTGGTCAAGGATGCATGACAGTTTGGAGAAGGAACAGAGAACTGGATTACAGTGTGTACTGTGGACACATTTTACTCTGTGGTGTAACAAAAATCTATCTAATTGTACAAAAGCCAGATGTAAATGGGGGATGTAACCTAATGATAACATCCCCAGGTAATATTCTGTATTCTGATATTTTCAAATATAGAATATAAAATAAAATATGGAAATAACCAATAACAGTTTAATCCAAGCGTTAAAATGATTTGAACTTATCTAAATACCTCAATAAATGTTTTTTTATGTTGTGTGAGGTTTCTGCTGTGTCGGTTTACTGAATACAATTAAACGCATTGAGAGTTCAGAGACGCATTTGGCTACAGTCTGGAAATTTGTAGAAGTATTTGTAGAGAGAATTCAACGTATGACTAAATACACAATTTTTTGTGTTTGCATAGCATATGTATGTTTGTTCTGTGTATGCTTCCATTTGCAGAAGCCAATTGTCTGTATGTTCTGCGTGACATTTAATTTCATTGCAGAGTCAATCTGCAGACTCTGCTGCCTGTTATTATAAAGGTCTGCTCACCAAGTTGCTATTTGTCTCCATATTCAGGCCCCAGCACTACGTGCCAAGAGGACTCGTGTGCCAACCAGGGTGTGTGCCTTCAGCAGTGGGAGGGCTTCAGCTGTGACTGCAGCATGACGACATTTGGAGGGCCACTGTGTAATGATGGTAGGATTCCACTTCCCTATTCTTAACTCTCCAAATCTGAATATTTTTTTTTATTTTTTTTATTTTATTTGTGTCTCACAAGTACAAAACACAGTAAACATAACTTTGGCATTTGATGTTTGGCATGTGTGTGGCCCCTCCATAATATTACATGATGGGTCTTGAATGCATTTCATTGAAGTCCCAAAAGATCACGCAAAATAACATGCCTAATACGCGCCTCACAGCATTAGATGGATAATTCATTCCATCTGTTAAGCTAATTAAATGTGTCCAGGAAAATCTTGGCGTCAGACTTCTAAAGGTGGGTGTTATTATCAACAGCAGGGCCATTTTTATCCTGTGCTTTCACACAGCATTCATATTCCAGCTCATTATTGTTCCCTGTCTGCCTGCTATATTTGTACGCTGTAACTGGTGACTGATATGTTGTAACTTGGTAAATTTGAATGAAACTTGACACAGATTTTATTTCAGTAGCTCTGCTTTGAATATATATTGTCTTCACTGAGGCAGTTGTGAGCTGTTGCGACTCTGTCAGGTAGAAACTTTTACATTTGTGATATCAAAGATTGATGTGGCAGTTCAGTGGAAGCTCATTAAAGTTTGAGAGATATACCACTAGAGGGAGCAACGAACATTTTGTTCTTCTAAATAAAACATCAACAACAAGTCCATCAACCAAAAAGAAAAAAAAGTAATTAAACCAGAAATGCACTTTCACTAAAATGCATGCTGTTGAGTATTGCATTGACAGATACCAATTACAACCTCAAACATATCATAAAAATCCAAACTTACTTTGAGCCACATGATGCAATTTTTAAGTTCTGTGATATCAATCTTGCTTAAAGACAGTTAAATTGGCATTTAGTTTAAGACACTGTGTGCTCATTAATGTTTAACTTTTGAGAGAACTAGGGTAATGTCTGCTCCACCTTTAGAAAATGGGCTACTTTCTTATGCAAAACATGCACGAGGGATTTTGTTTGGTCGTTATTTTCTTCTGCAGCCATTCACACAGTAAGGGGTGAATGGGCAAAGTGCTGAACTGCATTAAGGAGAAAAGAACAGAGTGGGCACTCTGGAGATGGCACAAAAGCAGAGGAGAGCGCACCATAAATGTTAATGCATTCTGTGTCACTTGTACCAGCTTGATAAGACCCCATCTTTTGTTAGCAACAGAAAGTGTTAATAGATTCCCGTGCAGCCTCATACCCTGAACATATCTGCTGCCTAGGATAACACTAAAAGGATTCTTCTGTCCATGATATGTGAGCTTGAGTGTAGCTCATCCTGATCCTAGCCCTCCCGCTCTCGTTTTACTCTCCCTTTCATTCCTCAGACTGTGTTTGGATCAAGAGAGGAGTAGGGCTGTGCTGGAGGTGTTTAGGGATATTTTTGATGGCGAACTCGTTGTGAACCTTCCTTGTGCGTTAAAGGAAGAAGAAATGCAGTTTGGAACTTCTTTTTTCTTTTCTTCCTGTCATACATATTCATCCTGAGCAAGCACATAGAGCTAATTTACAGCACTGGGAGCAGAGCGGCTCACAAGACATGTATGCATGTTATATCTGAGTAAAAGTGCCCTACCTGCTGAGTCTGGTTACTGTAGCTAGTCTCATTATTCCTGCTGACCTGACAAAATAATAGGACGGATCAATATGCAGGCCCAAGGGATGCAATATGTTACCACAAAAACACACTTTCCAAGAAATCTCTTTCACTACGGATGAACTGAACTAGTCCTCAGAATAGTAATGCAAGATATCCTCACACTGCTGAGGAAAATCTATGAGTAGAGAAAATGAAGCTGGAGATGGTTTGGTTTTATCTGTGCTGATGGATTGTCATGGGGATAGAGGAGGGGGGGGAGAACGAGAAAAGCATCTCTGAGGAAAATATCACTTTTTACCAGATATATTTGCATAAGCTGAAATGCAGGCAATTTACAACAGAGCAATGGGTCTCCGAGAAAGCAACCTACATGGGGAGCTCACTGCATTTCTACATATTTCTCTAGTGGGTTGTCTTGGCACCCTGCCTTCTCACAAGGAGAAAAACTCCATTTCACAGCCCCTGGCCTCATAACATTTATAGCCAGGATGCATTGTACAGCTGTCATTCACAAATCATAGGGGAACTAACATTATGTCTGATAGCACAATACCATCACATTGTTCGGCTCATGTAAATTCAAAAAGTAAATCATTCGGAACAGAATGTTGTGTATTGATACCCCTGTGCAGTTGCCTGTAAATTAACTGTTCAGCTGCACTTTACTTTTACACACTGCTTTTTATAATCGGTCTATTATCACAAGAGTCAACTGTAGTGCACTCAATCTCACCACAAAAGAGAAACAGTATGTGACAGTGACAATTAAATTAATTTAACACAGTTTCAATTATTATTTGAGCAAACACTTTGAGGAGACAGATAGCAGCTCCTAGGCCTTTCCTTGGAAAATACAATATATCTTGTAAGATTCTGAGCTGAGATGATGATACATTTTGATAAAAAAAATATCTGTTACATATTACGCATTTTAATATAATTGAAATCAAATAAGTGATATAATTAACAGAAAGGTAACAATGTTATCTGAAATACTGTGTATTCATCTTTAAAAAATATTTTCTAAATGCTGATTTGTTATGCTGTAATTGATAGTGGACAATAAACTCTAATTGCTGTATATTTCTTCAAAATAAGTACCAACAATTTACTTTTGGCATTCTGAAAAGTAATTTTCTCCCTCTGAGGTTTGTCACCGTACAGAGAGAAATGGGGTGTCAGTGACTTGCCAGCATTTTTTCAAGCAAGTGAAATGAAAAGAAATGTTTGGGAAATTGAACATACAATAGCATGGCATGTCCTTTAAATTAAAGTAGTGGCCAAATACACATAGCTTTCTAACAGTTTTGTCCTTTGGGGGATGCAGACTAACATACACTGTACCAGAGAGAAGAAGACATCAGTGAGATTATTAAGTGAGCCTTTTTTTTTTCTTCTTATTTACACTCTTAAGTTCCCACATCAGAAGAGTATCTTTAGTAAAATAGAGGATGACAACATGTATTTAGTTACCAGTCAGTAATGTGACTTACTTAAGTACTCAAGTACAATAAGCATGGCATGTACAGTACTTGCTGCATGTCTCCATATTCACTCTGCACTGGGGTTCATTTTTTCGAAGCTATCCGTTGTTTCTTGGCTGTGCTGCGAGTGTGTAATGATAAAAGTATTTCAACTTTTCAGAACAGCGCTGCACCTTTCACTTCAGAATGATTGGCGAGATGATGACATAGATATAAAAGCAATCTTCAGATCTTCTGTTCATCATCTCCCAAACACTTCACCCCAGTGTGATGTGTCAGTACTGTTTTTGAATGAACTGTAGACGGTGTCTTAGAGTTGCATTTATAGAACCAATTATTCTCATTGGATACCTACAGTCAGTCAAACTGGGAGAAGAAAAAAAAACAAGCCACGGTGGCCAAGATGTATCAAATTTCTTTTCAGATCATCATGCATGTGAAATGAATTATGATGGTTGTGAATGGTGTTAAGCATGCATTTAGTCTCATCACTACAAGCAGTTTTTGATGCCAGTAGGAATAAAACGGCATGTGGAACGCAGACACAGAGTGCATGTATTTGTTTGTGGTGAAGTCATCAGTGCTGTTTTGCAAGTGCAAACTGATGCTGGTGATCAGCCAAAAGCAGAACATTACCAGTGCCTTCTTCTAAGCTTAGAGTATAATAGAGTTACTATTACCATATTGAATTTTATTTTCTCTGTAATGTCCACTGGGGTTTTCATGCAGAAGCTGGCTTGGTGTGTATGTGTGTGTGTGTTTGTGGGACTTAAACCTCAGTCTAGACCTCCTGAGGGAGTTTGCCTGCAGTGGTCAAGCCTCTGAGAGTAATGTACAGAGACAAACAGAATGATGTTTGCTGTTGAGCTGAAGTGGGTCATGGAGAGGCTGCAGCGAGGGGTATGCCCAGCCTTCATGCAATTTTTGCCTCGCCTGGTTGCTCCTTCGCCCAGTCTTATAGTCAGAGCTATTAGTGCCATGTCAATATTGTATTAACAATGGAGGTTGTGTGTGGGTCTAGTCTCCATTGTCGCTGCCCAAGGGGCAAAGACGAGCACCTCTCACTTGATTTCTAATGTGTCTGAGTCAATGCTCATTCTTGTGTCTTTGTACCTTGAGAATTGTCTGTCTGGGCCCCAGGCTTGGTATCTACTATGTGATCTGCCTTAGACTGGGTTTCATTTTTCTTAAGCACATACAGAAAAAAGTACAAGGACCCTTTTTCTGTCATGCACCTCCTCTTCATGTGGTCTAAAGACATCTATGTTATAACCAGAGGAACTGACACACTGACACGTTTGTTGCATCAGTCCACGAAAGCAAAAATTCTACTAAATATTTCAAAAAGACTAGAAGCTCAGAAAATGAAAACAACCAATCTGCAGAGTGGTGGATTATACTGAGAATTAGTTATTGTAGTAGCAATGCATCCAATTTTGCTAGGATTCTCCAATGTCTATATTTTTGTTGTTAAATTAGTCAAGAATAGCATATATAATTTACATGAACAATTATTTGCTTTGAGTTTAGTGTATTGTAAATCTTCAGGCATGTTCCTGGAATTCTTTTTTCAGATAAAATAGGGCACTTGTGTTTCAGTATAGTCGCGACGGTGCTCCAGATTTAACATGCAGACACACACACATGCAAGCACACACACTCACACAAGCAGGCAGGAAGTACAGCAGACAGTTTTGTCCCAATCCTCAGATGTGGCACGCAAGGATTAGACCACTTAGTTTGGTTTCGATCAATACAAGAGGACACCCAGTCAAGTAGTGAGGCCAAGGGGATATGAGGCACTGGAGTAAACAGCCTGCTATAACATGGAAGTAATGTTCCCTTTGCCCTGGATGTGGCCCTCTTTTAATGCAGCTCAGTGAAACAAATCTATGGGTGTAAAAATATTTGGGCTTCAGCCTCTATTGAAAGCATGGCCTAGCTTTGAACAGCCATTGTGCCTCAAAATATGAGAGGAGCAGTCTTAAGTGCTTCTGTGCATTCACTTCAGTTGCAATTCCCCCAAATGTACTCACGCGCTTACAAGAATTACAGCAAGTCCAATGTGAAGTTTAACTGATCTGTTGTAAGGCAGCTGAAGGCTTTTTAAATGTACAATCAAATGACTGTCCTGTTTATTTATTTATTTTATAAATGTATTATAATGTATTATAATGTTTTATTATATTATATTTATGTATATTATATGTATCTTACTGTCAACAAATTCCATGAAAAGAGCAAAACTAACAATAAATCAATCCCACTAGTATTGTCTGTGTGGTCAAAGTCTGATATATATTATTACTTTGTGCCACAAAGCTCCATTTGTTGTCACAAAACTATTAAAAACACATCATTAATCCATATTATGGCACTAGGTCATTACCATGACAACTGTAGTTTATTTCTAGTCAATCCCACATACACAATACTCGCTAGAGCACAAAATGTGTATTAATCCACTGCTGTAAAACATTTTTACTGTTTGAGTAACTACAATGCCCAGCTGTTTTAGGAAATGACTACGCCTATTTTCATAACTATATGTTTTTAAGAAAGTTTGAAAGATTTACAAACAAATGGGCTTTGGGCTGAGTGGAAAATAGGAAAGTCAGAAGGTATTGAGAAACAGACACATTGAATATATATAATATAATATATTGATATACATATATATATTATATAATATAATATTATCAACCTTATATTTTAACCTAGTATTTATCACAAGTTTTATACTATGTCTTGATCCACTTATGCTTGGGTACACTTGTACAGTTTGTGCCAGTGCCTGGAGCTGTATAGTAGGATCTGGATCTGCACTTATTTTCACGCATATTCTATAGCTGCTGTTTGCTGTTCCAGATGACTGTTCCTCAAGATTTTAATCATTCCTGAGCTACTGAAAGAGGCTTTGTTGTTTCATCCTCTTTGTTTCTCTTTTATTTTCACTTGCTCTTCCTCCAACTCAAAATCAGTGATCACTATCTGGCCTTATTATTTTCAATAATTTCCGCATCCTGATTGAGTATCTGAATTTAAATGGGTTTCTGTGCCAGGAAGCAGTGGCCATATTTGGTTAAAGGCTGTTGGCATGGAAACCAGGTCTCCTTTCCTTCCGTCGTGGATGCTGTAACATGTCTGTAACCTTGTCCAAGCAGTGAGATCTCTGCAGGAACTGGTGTAGAATAACAAACATCTTTTAGCTGGCTTGGTAGAATACTGAATTATTGTGAATTTGACTTACACACACACACACACACACACACACACACTCGACTTAATAGTTTCCTTGACTGATGGTAAAACATAGAATGCAGTTTTGAAGACGCATGACATAATTATATTATGTGATGTCGCTTCATGCTGGTACAGTGACATTAATATGGAGGACCAGCAGTGTCTGACATATGTCAGATTGCTTCATGAGACCTTGCTGCTGTTCATATGGTGTGAAGAGCTCCGGTGTGCCCTCAACTATACAAACTCAGTTGGGGAGAGCAATTCTTGTGCTTTTGTCTATTGCAAGAGTTTCTGAAAATGATTATTGTGTCAATGAACAATATGTGGTCAAAACAGAATTGAGCACAAGCATCACGCACATTTAGTTGTCTTCATTGTAATCTCTGCTGTAATCACAATCTCATCTAGAACTCATTGCAGTGCAGTGGTGAGAACCTAATTTTTGAGGTGGCTTTTATTAATTGGTTGCCCAAAGGGGCATGTTGACAGGAAATAAGAAGCTGTTGTTTCTCCACAACACAATACTAATTAAAGTGTTGACTAGAAGACAGAGTATCTGCTAAACTACCCTGCTGGGTGATACACTGACACTGTGAATATTCCCCTCTCTCGTAAACTCAGACTATTGAACATGACACCCGGGAGAACTGTGGCATGAATCTAAAACATCCCTAAAAAAACAAGACTGCTTGCTTGTACTTGACTATTTAAAAAGGTTTCATTGTGTCTGTTGACAATCTGTGAATGATTTCACAGTCAGAAGTCATTTAATTGAAGAGAAAATTTGATTTTCAGTTCAGTGAATTGCAAATTAAGATGCTGATGGACATTGTAATCAAAATGAAAGGAACAAAATAAGCATTGGATACTGGAGTTGGAAATAGACTTTAGATATTTATATTACTCATTGTTTCTCTAAGCACAGAACTATGCATGCATGTTAGTCCCCTTTTGACAGGCAGAAGGTCAAAGTTAACATTACAGTAACAGCATGTGCAGAGGCAGACAGACACAGTACGGCTTAGGAATAAATTAGTCCAAATGCAAGGGCTAACTCAAAGGGTCTTGTATTTTTTTATAAGGCCAAGCTTTTCTCTTTGAAATTATACCTCTTACCTGCTGTTTAATAGGCAGATACACTTTGTCCGAGGTGGGTGGAGTCTGGGATTCTGGGGTGCTTTGTCATTATTTGTTATTTTCACATTTTAGCAATACTACTGTCTTTACTATCACTGTGACATCCATAATGATGTGACCAACCAGCTTGAATAAATAATTTATGTCTATCATTCCAACTTAGAAAACATACACAAATTTCTATGCATGCTTACTTTAGCTCTCTGTGACCCAAAGTGCTCTACTGGCTTAATAACAAGCCTATCATGTCCTCAGAGACCTGTGGAGACAGTGTGGTGCATTGGAGCTTCAACTGTGACCACAGATCAGTCTGTCGAACAGGGTTCTGCTGCACCAACGCCTGTTGTGACATCGACATCTTGACAACATGCCGCACGATGAGTCTGATTGAATGTAATTAATTGTGCCATCAACGTTTGCTAAACTCGTCCATGTTGGCTCCACAGGGGGTCCTGTTGCAGACAGATCATTTTTTGCCTCACAATAGTGCAGCACAAAAGTTATGTTTCATTTTGAGGAACACAATGTAATTTCATCCAGCAGCACACAGTGTTGGCTAGTAAATTGCATGCAAGTACATACACCAGAGAGAATACCTTATACCAATGTCAATAAGTCCTTCAAATGCAACAACAAAATACGTCCTCTAGAATGATACAAACAAGCATTTTGTGATCCAACGCTGCTATCGTCACGACAACTTATAGTTTGGTTAGGTTTGAGCTAAAAAAAACTTGGTTAGGTTTAGGTAAAGATCATGGTTTAGGTTACAGTTAGGAGAGCTTGTCGCCATGGTTACAGTAATAACCACTTGGTTAAGGTTAGGGAACAATCACAGTCATGCTCACTACATGGAGTTTGTCACTCTATAATGCCATCTGACTTCCTCCTTTCTTCCAATTATAATTAACACATGAAATTCAAACATATGTCATTTTAGGGCACTTGCTGGAACAGCTCATGCTGTCATTCTTCATGGAGGACAGTCCCACCATTGTGCTAATTTGCTACATGCCTTGCCAGTTTTGATATAAAGAAGACAGTTTAGGAATTTTCTAAAGTGGTACAGTTTAGCCTCAAAAGAGCCCAAAGACATACACCATAATAGGTTGTCTAGGCTTTTGATAAGCCTTCAGGTGGACTTGTTGCCTTGTATTTAACTTCCTTAACTTGCACCCCAACACATCCTATTTTACACCAAGACCTCCCATTACATTGTTTTCCAGTAGTGCAATTGTTGGTGTGAAAGTACAGACCTGGAGAAGGAATCAGGCAGGCTCAATAGGTACACCTTTTATACCCCTGAACAATTTCTGAACCTTTTGTTTTACTAAATAATTACTGATGTGATAAACTACAGGACATGTACTATGTCTGCATTATAGCCACAAGGACATCTAGACAAACTTGTAAAATGCTGTCGCAAAGCAAATGAAAGAGCCTTTGTTTCAAGAGGGGCTTGCAAGCCAGTCTCCATAGCAAACAAACAACTGTTTAATATGTCTGAGCATAGCTGTGTGCTACAAGTAATATTAACAACATGCACAAAGGGCTTAGACAATGCAAATATATCCTCAGTTTCTCCACCATGTGGTCAATACTTAGACGTCTGAATTGTCCCTGAACTGTACTTCAAAAGTTTTTTTTGTATAAAGGACAGATTTCACTACTCAAATCCTCTCTTATCTGTAAACAGCTGGGTGGGGAGCACACACAGATCACTGACTGTCTTAGTCAAAGTCAGTCCCAGCAATATAGCATGTGGAAGGCACCTCTAGGTTTTAATTGACATACAATCTAGATTGGCATGTGGCCAATTTTAGATCTCAGTTTTATGAAAGCACAAGGAAATGAATGCAGTGAAGCCTTCAATGCTAGTGTATGCAGACAACTGGAGTCACGCTGCCTCACTCAATCTGGATATTTCACACTTTTCCCAAACATACATAGCGTGCTGGGATTGAGGTCATTGGCCATTCATATATAAAACCTTTACTTTGACATGAACAGCTCGCCATACTCTGTAAGGGTCAGCACAGGGGGTGCAAGGGTCTTCTTGCTTCACTTTCCACTGTATTCTGTTGCATGTATTCAGTGTTATCACTGTGGAAAATGCCTGGTCCCCATCATTTTTCTTAGCACAAGCTAAGTATTTGCGCAAAGTCATTTTAGTCTTACCAAATGACCAGCTTGTCAGGGTACAGTTTATTGAATTTTAAAGTTGCATTGCAATTGTTTAGTGGACTTTAGTTGGGATTCAATAGACAGGGAACTAAAGACTTCACCAATCTTCACTGTGAAGCACCATAATTGAATATTTTTGGCCGATTTGTCCAATTACACTGACAAAACTTCACCGGTTGTATGATATATAAAAGACTGTCACACTTAAACTTTTCAACAACACATCACATTGCCAGAGCCTCATATAGATAAGCATGTCACTACTGGTGTCTAAGACTCGGCTGGCTGTTGGGACTGCACGATGGTCCCCTCTGACTTCTGAAAGCAGTCGTCACACCATCTGAATGCTGTTTCAGTCTTGGGGGACAGTGGCGATGCATCAGGCAGCATTGGCCGATGACACCACCTCCTCTGAGAGACCTCTTGAACCACAGTAAAAATGTAGTTCAAAGACCACTCTCAACATGCAATACAGAGGGTGTTGCATCTCGCCCTTGTTTGATATGACCAGCCAGCTAAGGAGAAAACCTGGCTGGAAGTGGGGGTGACCCAGAATGTATAATGTGTGTGTTGGCAGTGTGTTCTCCTCTTCCATCGGCCGTTTAAATGTACTGTTCAAAACAGTATTGGCCCCACACCCACATGTCGGAATGTAATGAGAAGTATCAGCCACATCAGCTTTGTTTCTTCCTCAGGAGCAGAAAATCTTGACCAGCACAGCTTTACCTGATGTTTCAACGCAGCAGCACAGTACCTCCTCTCGATTTTCAGCGGTGTACTTTTCTAACAGAACAACTTTGAGTGTAAAGCTTGTGTGAAGTACAACTTTTGCGTTGTGTGCCATAAAAATGTGAGCCAGGAGAGACCCTCATTCGTCTGTGAAATTTCATCTCATTCACCTGATTCATGATACTTGAATGATTCAGAGATAGAACTGAAAAATACACGGCGATAGATTCTCACATGTCATGTAGTTGAGGTTCTGTAGAATTTAAAGTGCACTTTGAATGAAGAACAAACTAAAAGTTGTATTAGTAGTGTTCATTGATTAAACTCTGTATATGACATGTATGTGTATGACTGCATGTAGAAGGGTCCTCACTTGGCTGCTTTTGGGGCAGCAGAAAGCCTTTGTGTTTAAAATGCTATATTTCTGCTGCTGTTTTCAAAACCAAAGAAAACTGAGTGTACTATAGGATGTCTTTGCAAAGAGAGTAGATTTTGCTCATGTTTTTTTTTATAGTTTTATTTCAAAAGGAATAAACTTAATTTAAAAGGAGGCAAGCGGCTTTCGAGAAGAGCCGAAGCGGTTTGTTCATAAATACTTTTGTATTTAGAAAAATACATTCTTTTCTTTGTTGTCCCAGTTAGCTGTAGTGCGACAGAGTGGTTCATTAACAAAGAAGCTGTGGACTCCTGAAGGGAGACGCAGTCCGTCCTTGACCTGTACAGGATGAAGCGCTCTGAGAAGGGAACTGATCTACTTTGGATGGATTTCTGGAAAGACAGACTGACAAAGACAGACACAGTGCCCTGGTGGCCCACTGCATCTTGGGAACTGTCAGAAGAGATAGAGAGAAAGCCTCCGGAAAGCTGCCGACCTGTGACCCCTATCTCTCTCACTGACAGTTAGGATTTGGTTTATGCATTTGCAGACGCCTCATCGTCCCACATATACACACCCACTCACTGATACACGCGTAAGTACGTATGTACGCACACACACATACAACCTTTTTTTGCTGCTAGGTACAAAGATTTTTGAATGTTATTTCCTCTGCGCTTGATCTTAATGTGTATTTAAATGGACTTATGGAAATGAATAACATTGTGGCATCGTTTATGCATTAGGACATTGTCACATCAGCCAGATTCCAGAGCATCCCTCGCCAGCAGAGTCCAATGAGTGAAAGGAGCAACAGGAGCCTATTGGCTATACAAACAGCTCAGTGTGCAGTGAAATAAATTCCATCTGTTTATCTTCTATATATGTAGTCTGGGCCTGCTCCAGCCCTGGTAATGGAAATGATGCTGTGTTCAGTGTGTACATGTGTGCATGTTGGTATCTGTGTGTATGCATTGCATACTGTATGTGTGTTTATGCCAAACAAGAGAAGAGAAAACTGTATTATTATTCGACTATTACCATATAAGTGCTTTTATGATGATAAATTGTTGTGCAGAGCAAAATCTGAATTATGTTGAATGGTTTACAGCTACACATTTACTTAATACTGAATTTTTCTACAATACAAGATAGCGCCACGCCACTCCCTGAAACCAACACACCTATATAAAAATGCTGCACTATGTAAATCTAAACAAATAACCTTCAGTATTAATGGTAACAAAAGAGTGATTTTAAATTAGCCTTTTTTAAACTTAATTTAGTAGCTCCATTAAATTAATTATAATCTAATCTAAGTCATTTGAGACTGAATTAGAGTAAGGATGAATGAGAATTGATGTGGAGTTTTTGTTTCTTTGTTTTGCCTCAAGTGAAAATGAAGTCATTCCATTACACCACCGTGTGATGCCATTTGCTGATTTGATTTTACAACACTAACTGTGCATTATTTCCTATTAGTGGGCTGTTTTATCAGCTTGAGTGGTGTTATTTATGTAGTCTTCACAGCTTGCATAATGAACAGTGTGTGCAGCACAAATTTCTATGCGGTCCATAAGGGTTGCTACATTTTACATAAACCGTGACATTTGATGTTTGTGTAGCAGATTTTTGATAGCTTACAGTACATGCATGTATGCTCAATTTCTTCAATGTAATCATCATTCACAGTTTGACAGTAGCAAATACATGAGAGATAGATTCATAGAAAGAGCTCATCACTAAATGATGAGGGTAGTCATGGCTATGGTAGTAATTTTAACCTTAAGCTACTGGACTCTGCAGCACGGGAGCCAGAAAGAGATGCTGAGGTACCGATGACTTGGAAACCAAAAAAGCGATGCCTTTTTGACCTGTTAAGGTCAGAGTTCACTCTAACAGATACGGCAGATTAATCTAACAGACATGCACCGTGATGTAACATCCTCTGCTAACACAAACAGTATTGGCCTCCCTCTGTGATGAAATATTGTACAGCCTGTGTGTTTGTATTGAGTGTTGACTCCCTGTATCTGTCTGTTCTTATCATGTCACATCTCCGGATGACTAAGACAGCACTCTGTTTCTATTCCTGTACACTTGGACACATTAGCATCAGTGCATAGTGTGTTCCTCTGTCGCTCTCTGTAGCATTTGTGAATCATGTCTGGATGAGTAACGACATGTTTTATATTTTCAGAATACTCCCAGTTGTATATAGAGATCAGGTTTAATATCGTATGTCAGTGTATGACAGGCAATATTAGGCAATATAGTGTTTACTACCTATGTCTTTGTGACAAATAAATGACACTGTAGGTAATGTAGCTGTAACAGCTGCCAGTTCCAATGACTGTCTCTTGTGTGCATCAAACTAGAAATGTGAATTAAGACTAATCACACTTGGTTGTTCTGTTGGTGCCTAACTGCTGCTTTATATCATGAGAAGGATTTAATCTAACCTCTTAAACATTTCTCAGTTAATCGGATAAACATTTAATGGAGATCAGGTTACTTGGTAACATGAATATCTTCCTGCCTTTTAATACACAGTATACCCCAGAGATAAAGGCCTCCAAGCGCTCTCATTTGTAGGGACGCATACAGCATGCCTGACACAGATGTGTCATTCCAGCACACAACAGGTACACCCTGTACATGCATGGCTTGGCCTGCATGCTTGATCTGAGCCAACAGTTGCATGTGATACACTAAATTGCACCTGATTAGAAAACAGTGTTCAAACTGTTGTAGTACCTTTCAGCATTCCACTGATCGTGTTAATTAATATTAATATATATATATATTTATTTATTTATTTTTTCTTTTTCTTGTAATGGCGGCCGAAAAGATCATATTGGCTCCTCGAGGAGGAGAAACATTGCTGGCAAAGTGGTTCTAAGTGTCCACCCCTCTCTAAAGGGTCTCTCCATGTGTGATAAAGTGTTGCCTGATGGCCCTTTAACTGATTTAAAGGCATTGCTGCAGTCAGGTCAGGTACTCTTAGACCACCCATCTGCTGCTCTCCCACCACTATTTTTCCAGTCCTCCAAAAATCATCTCATCAGCACTGTGGTCACAGTCTTAAGTGAGTAACAGAGACTACTCGTGTCCTTTTATACTCTTTTGCTCTCCAAGGGACTATTACATCCAAGACCAATTTCTCCTCCTCTCGCTGATGACTTAGTTGGGGGTGGGTTTGGGGGGATGGTGTCAGCCACCCTTTCCAACAGATTTCTCCCTTTTTGTTCCCCCTTTTGCTATTTAGACAACTCTGTTTTTTTTTAAAGAAAAACAGAAATGTAGATTCATAAGGGTCGTGTGGTATCAGAGACTTGCACAATCCTTTGGGTCTTAAATGGAAACAAAGTAGAGCTGTTTTTGTTTCTGTGTCACAAACACATCTCACTAACAGGAACAAGAGTCAGAGCGCAATGGGAAATAAAAAAAACACATTTAATGAGGAAAGTTTAGTTGTGGAAGAGGATTTTGTGGCCAACACTCTACGATCATCTGGCTAAAGCCAATGAGATCTGTAACTGTGTTAAATTAGTTTACATCGTGGTCCCAGGTGTTTGCTTTGTGCAGGCAGAAGTAATTTAGATGTGAATGCTTTACCTAAAGCTGTGTGCATGGCCTCAGTTTCTCTTGCATCTCATTCTTCAGTTAGACAATTTGTCATAGAAAAGGATTGAAGTAATGGGCAACCTGCTGAAGGCTAGGCAATATTTGAGTAGAGTTGATCTTATAGGAATTGATCGGAATCAGACGTATCAGATCACAACTCACACCTCTTATTTTAACGTTTGACTATCTGGAGTAATATGACGCAGTGATGAGGCTTTTAGAAATAGTTATGTTACTTAATCTTGTTAAATGCTAATGATCTGCTGCACTGAATATGTCAAACAAACTGCTGGCAATATGATAAACCTACAGACATTCTGTGCACTTTTCAGTTTCACCACTTGGGGGCACAAATGAACAAGTAACTAAAGATAAACCTGATGAAGGTATCACCTCAGTGCTGATGTCATTGATTTTAGGTGCTGCACTCTAAAATAGCATTTTCACTAAATACACAGCAAACTTTTTGTATGACAATCTGCACTGATGACACTTGTATTTACCTGAATATCAATTTGCAATTTAAGATCTCATTTTGTTTCTCTGTAGAAGTTTGCTATTGAGGACATAGTAAGTCAGGTTGTTGTCCTTGGCAAGCAGCCCTGATAGATTGCCTTATTAGGTGTAATTATGCACATTGCACTGCTGATAATTATAAAAGTGTAAACACATTCAGCAGGAACATTCCTTTTCACCATTGCAAATGAGAACAGAGCAGTGGTTCCGTGCTGCTGACTTTTTAGCACCAGGTGGCTGCACCAAGTTATTGAGATTCTACAAGGTGAGAACACACAGTTGCTTAATGTGTGCAGCATCTGCTTTGTACCTCAATCGCTTTTTACTACTCTATAGGAAAACAATACCAGTTACAACAGAGGAATCGGAGGTATCCTCATCTGTCCTCATGCCAGATGGCAGATGATATTCATCGTACCGGTTATGTTCATCGTATAACAATAAAATGTCTGTTCTGTTCTTTTCCTGTATTCAAATTCATATTACAGCAACCATGCTAAATACTGAGCCCTCAATTCTAATCTATTTGTATACTCCATAAAAGGATCAAGTGAAATGTTAAATCATTAATATTAATTTAATTGGTTCTTGCTTCTTTCACTGTCTTCATGTGAACAGTCAAGTGAAGAAGAAAATGGAGAAGGACGCATTATCCTCTGTGTCATGCTGCCTAAGTTGGCTTTCTTTGGGCATGAAATGCCTGTGTATTCCCTGTAAACCGTAAAGATCAGCTCAGCAGTGCTTAGGTTGTTTTTTTTCTGCAGCTTAGAACACTGCAATTCGAAGAGAAGGATGTTGAATGGCCAGTGTGCAAACAGCAAACAGAAGCAGGCACGCTGCAGCTGAGCCTTGTGCTCTCCAGTCCTGAACTCTGAACACTGAGCACACTTCCCAGCTGAACCGGATTGTGTTTATCAGCAGGGCTTTTATGTCCACATGTTCTCTACATTCCCGTAACCCGTGCTGCACACTGAGTCTTGCGATCAGCATTCCCTGTCTTGTGAGAAATGGTCTTTTATTAGCAGGCGAGGCAGACTTGCCCGGATTCAGCCCCCTCTCAGTGGACAGTGCTCAACTGCCAGCTCTGGCACTGTGTGTGCTTTGTTTATGTGTGTGTGTGCTTTCATATGTTTGTTTGAGAGAGAGAGAGAGAGAGAGAGAGAGAGAGAGTGAGAAAGAGAGTTGCTTATGTGAGCTGCAGCATCATCACTCTTTTAAAATCTTGCTAACGACAGACTGCAGAGTCCGGTTAAGAACCTATAGAAAACAGTTTTCCTGGGCAATGGAGAGGCAAGGATTGGGTTGGATTGCTTGGCTTCAATTTTTTATATACAAAGGACTATTATCATACAACTTCCCCAAATTCACAGAGAGGAAAAGAAAAGGAAGAAGGAAAAGAGAGACAAGGAGTGAAAGAAGAGGAGGAATCTGGACAGATGACATGATAAAAGTAGAACCAGAAATGAATCTAGCCTGTCCTGCATTCTCGTTTGCTTTCTTTCTTCCTTTTTACTGCTCATGAATGTCCACACAGGACAGCGGATTGAAAAAGACTGAACAGGGAGAGTAGGGAGAGGTTGTGAAAGGAATCAGGGCTGGGGGACATAGCTTCAATTCCTGCTATTCTGCCTAAATAGGCTCTTCCTCTGTAATGCACTCAGGCTCCAGTGATTCGCTATGTGAATGCTGTCCATTTGCATAGCCACTCTCCCTCCTGCTTCCTGGCTGGCTGTTGAGGCTCCCCCCCCCCTCCCTCTGTCCTCCTCCTCCTTCTCCTCCTCCTCTCTCCCCTCTTCCTCTTGCGCACATCTTCTGGAGCGGCGCTGCCGATGCTGCCTGTATGTGAGTGTGTGTTCCTGCCCAGGGCTGCTCTCTCAGGTACTGTCGTTGCTATCGCTCCGTCTTATTGAGAGCAGAGATCTTTAGATGGGGAACGGGTGCGCTACTTGGCACAACTTACAGGTGCAATCACGCCGTCTCCCGCGCGCTGCAGCAGCCCGACACATGCAAATGAGACGCGGATTTAACTATGGTCCCATTCCTCTGGACATCCTTTGAGACCACTGGTGGAGGAAAAGGAGGGAAACTCAGAATGTCTGTCTTGGTTTTCTGAAGAAATTCACTTTGCACAGGTGCTATCAGCCTCTTCTTAAGTTGGCTTTCTGTTTTTTCCCTGGCAATTGCATTTTTTTGGAATATTAACAGCTTTTGGTGGGAAGATGTTTCTAATTTTGTGAGGGCTTAATAGAAGGAGAAAAAGAGAAACAAAGAAAATAAGGGAACTAGGGGAATTGGAGCAAGCTGGGATTTCTCCATCGCTGTTTGAGGTTGCTCTAATTTGTATGTTTTTGATTGTTTTTGTATAATGATTTATGATTCACCTCCCTGGGTGCTGCTACGGATTTCCTAAGTCAGTGGAGAACACCAAGAGGCTTTTTTCCCCCAGAACCGACATTTTGTGTGGTGTCCCTTTTTGATTTTTTTTTCTTTCCCTGTGGATCTGTGCAAGTGTCATACTGAAATTCGGCAAGGTGAGAAGTATGGGGCTGTAAGGCTCACAGAAGTTCCACCTTAATCTGAAGCCTCATCTGGCCACTCAGGGAAGATGTTCGGAGGCTGGAGGACACAGTTTGCGCCCCTGAGGCCTGTAACAGAACCCCTAAACCGGAATTCAGCTTCACTCACCCACCTGGCCTTGTGGATCACTGCCCTGGCCCTGGGCTTTGTGGCAGGGTCAGAACCAGGTGCTGTTGAGAGTCTTCACCACATTCACCTGTCCCATGGAAACAAGCGTCACCATACTGTGCCTATTGCTATCCACAGATCACCTGCATCCCTAAGAGCAGGGCATAGTAAGTATTTCCTTGTCTCACCATCTTTACATTCTTTGTGTACACTAACTTCGTAAGCAGTTTCTTTATAGATTTTATAATTTCTTTTAACTTTTAGCAGCATATATTCATTCTCTGGTATGTTACTGCCCTTTAAAGCCTAAATGATTACTTGATATTGTTATCTTTTCTTCCGTATTAAAGATTCCCTTTCCCAATACACACACATAGCTCTGTGAGACATGGCGAGTCTAGCTTAGATCCATCCCCTTTTTTTCTGTCTCAGCAAAGTGCCCTCTGTCTCCATGTCTGAGATTAGCCCTATCCCTATCTCCAGATGCTCCACTGTGTCCAGATTAGACAGGATTAGAACGCGGTGGTGCTCCATGTTGCCCCTGGGTGTTTGGAAGAGACAAAGATGTGTTGCCTCCAGCTCTGCAGGGCGTCGAGCCGCTCCTGGCCCCAGCCCAGTGTGGAGTGGGGATGAGGCCTGTGTGGCAAGAAGGTTCATGACAGAGGCATTAGGAGTGAGGAGGGGTAGGAAAATAAGGAGAATCTCAAATGTGAGGAATTATATAACTTCACCCCAAGCATTCTTGGTACAATACAGTAGAAATACTGCAGCTTTTTTTCACTTTTTTTGAGGTACTTGTCTCCACTTGACTTTTTTGCTGTGTGAATCACACCTGACGTTCTGAATGATGCTGATGTTTAAGATTGAGGCACTATGACACTTAGAGGACCAAAATACTCCTTTTCTTTAGTCATCATACTGCCCAGGCATTTATGAGTGACGTAATCACTATTGGTGTAACAGTGACGTAATGCTATGGTACCCTGGATTCCATTGAGTAGACTGCTTAATAATGTACAACAAATCTCTGCTGTAATATTCTGCTTTCTCTTATATTAAAGTTTAATAGTGCAAGTCATTAAGTTGGGAGTGATAACACCATTACAGAGCAGCACTGGCATTTTGAGGATGTTTCTGTTGGACACAGGAGCAGCTCAGAAATAAGAATGGATCACTGGGCAGAGTTAGACCTGTATGAACAAGGGAGTCAGTGCTCCTCAGTGATGATGAGGGAGATGGGAAGTTTGCTGGCCTACTGAGACAACAAGAGAGTCAATTAGGCCACTCTGCCGTGACCTGTCTGGAGTGGACAACACTCAGCTTGCCTCCTGCTCTCCCTAAGGACCCGAGGGCATGCGGTGCTTTGAGGCCGATTCCACGACTTAATATCATAGTTATCGTTGCTGCTCCTCCGTGCTGCTATTATGAGAGAGAGCTTGCGGGGGCCAAACAAAAGCTTTCTCAGTAACATGATTACATTTTTGGTTGATCAGCAAATTGAGGGTACATAAATGTAAAATGGGAGGCATGCTGTTTAACATGGTACCTGGCTCCAGGACAAAGCCTGCTGTTGTAAAACCCCAGTGCTGTTGTCTTAGCTGTGTTGCAATTGGTTTAATTTTCATGGGGCTTGTTCCTTACATGCGGCGTCTCTTCACTGCAGCAATTAAACATGTACAGCTCCATTTTTTTCGGTCTAATTTGCAAATGCCCTCAAGTTTGATTCCGCATTAATAAACAATATTTTTTTTGCTTTATATAAGTAATTTTTCTGCATTAAACAACCATAAACTAGCCATATGTAATCTTCAGCTGCTCTCTTTCTGGCTGTCTCTCTGCACCCACCCCTCTGTCACTCTTATAGGTTTTGGTGTCACCGTCAATGTTAAAATCTAATCCTATTTGCAATACTTATGTAACAGTACCTGCTTTCACCATTGTTGTCACAGTGCATTTAACGCTGTCTCAAGTGATTAGACCAAACAAAGCTAATAGAGTGCTGACAGTTTGCTCTATATGCAAATTGCCTCCATCTCCATTTCATGAAAATGCACTTTTTCACTTAGCATGTAGCTAAATTTAGTATCTCTGGCTGCCCTAACGGCAGGCTATCCATCCATTTTTCAAAATATTCTCTACAACGTGAGACACAATTCCTGTAAGTGATTTCATAGGAAAACACACATTACTCTTTCTCTATATCAACATACTGGAAGAGAAAACATCCTTTGTTTTGCTTTGTATTGGACTCTGTCACTGATTTATGTGGAAAGAAGAAGAAAATTACCATGGTCAGGATGTATGAAATTGAGTTGGAGTGTGATGCATTGTTTGTTTAGGGCTAGCAGTAATGAGGCTCAGACAGTATCAACTCTGAGCAGCAGGCATACCATTCATCATGAATAGACTCCCAGAGGTGAGTGGATACAACACTCAAAATGCTTGATAACTAGGTTATCATATTTTCCTCTGTACCTGCTGTTCTTATTCATTGAGACTGGATATATTAGATGATCTGATCAATGGGAAAAGTCTTTCAGAGTTCAAGTAATTCATATTATTAGTGGATAATGGGAAAGTTGACTTTCTCTGGATTTCTGTAGATTTTCTTCGGATTTCTACTGGCTAATTCAGAAGATAGTGATCTGCAGCGATTTTGCAGTTCTCACTGTCTGAAAGCAAAATATACAGTACCTTGTAAGTTCTCATTTGTTTACTTGTGCACTTGCTTTTGCTGTGTGTGTGTTTATGTGTGTCATCTTCTCAGAATCATAGCCCATATGTTTAGTAGGGGGGGAGTCAATCTCCAGATCAATGATGATTATGTGATATACTTAACATGTCTGAGGAAATCCCCACCTAACACCTGCTCTGTCAACTGCTGCACAAAATGGCTTTTGTATTTCAGAACTCGGTTTGATCAAAGTCAGCAAAGCAATTTAAGTGATTATAATCCATTTTAAATCTCTCCACCTTCAGAGTTAATGGTAGAATGGATTAGAGACTCGTCTGTGCTGGTGCTGCTGCAGAGAACAGACGAGTAGGGAGAAGAGAAAGACAGAGGGAAGAACCAAAAGAAGATAGGGAATGAAGAACAATAGAGATGGAGAAAGTCAAGAAAGAAAGCAGAGGAGAGAAAGAGAAAGAGAGAGGAGGGATAAGGCGGATGGTCTCTGCTGTTGCCTTGCTGCCGGTGTTGTGGGCTTGTATAATATAATTACTCCCATGTCTCTGAGCTGATGTCATTCTGCGATAGTGTGAGGATGACAGTATCTCTGCTTCTGTGAGGCAGCAGAGATGATAGCTGCCCTGATAAGGATCTGAGTACATGTTCCCCTGCTCTAGAGGGAGCAGAGGCGGTTATTGACCCACGAATGAGAGAGTGAAGACTGCAGTCGTTTCAGTCTCCTCTTCGTCTGATGTGTGAGAACAAAAACACCCTATTTTGTGTCTGTGTGTGCTTTAGGTCTTTAACCTACTTGCATCCTATGATAATCGCTCGCTCGCTGCCTTCTTCTCTTCCTTCTTCCCTACTCTCTGCACTTCATCTCCCCCTGACTACTCTGCCTACCCTACCCCCAGCTCCTTCGTTGGTCCACAGAGCCCATCCAAGCAGACAGAGTGGGCAGCCTTTTGCGCCCGCAGTGGTCTGTGTGGTTTCGGTGGTGACCAGGCTATGGTTGGCATGAAGGGAAATGAGACCTGACTGTGCGTGCGGTGGGCAGCGAGGGGTCAGCTGAGTAATGTGTCTGGTTTCGGATTAGAGACTTGGGAGACGGAGAGGGAGAGAGAGAGAAAAAGAGCCCCCTCCTTTTACTCAAGGGGATTTCTGTGCTCCTCACATGCATAGGTCCTGGATGAGTTTGAGTCAGGGAGCTCTTTACCCATAAGGCACGCAGTGAATCATCATCAACAGCATCGTCTTCTCTGCCATCTCCCTATTTCTTGTTCATCCTGTCCATCTGTCTGTTTACACCTCTGGCTTTCCTTTTTGAAGTTTTTTTTTTGGGAAATTACTTCCAATGATAAGTTGTCTGGTCAGTGTTTGCTGCTAGTCTTTTATCCGTGTGATGTCTAACAAGCGTGACAGAGAAAACTTGTTGTTTTCCACAGAAATGGGAAAAAAAGCAATCATGCAGTAAACTTCACCAATTTCCAGTGGGCAATGTTGATTTCACGCATACACAGCTCTTAACCCTTCAAAATACAATGACATATTGTAATGTGATAATGCCAGTGTAACATGCATAAAAACTTGAGTATCATTAGATTCCAGAGAATTAGTTTTAACAGCAGGATACATCAAAACAAGAGATATGCTAATGTAATGTACTGTATAGCTAAATTACACAATCATATTCAAATTAGCCAGCAGAATTTAGACATAACAAAGATTTGTGCATTTGTATATAAGTAAACAAAATATGAAATTATGAATGCATGTGCAAAAGTGTGGCAATGAGAGGAATAAGTGAATTATTTTATGTGAAGGAATACATTAGAAATAGTAGGTAAAATAGGGTTGTTTCCATATTAACTGCTAACTGTAGTAGCAGTAACTGTTTGAGCCACTGCTCATTTTTTGGATGCGAACATTAACTTCAAGGAAGGCAGGAAGCGTGGAGGAGTAATGCAGCTGTAGTGCAGGTCAAGGTGTTAAGGATGCTAATGAAAGAGCTTAAACAGTTCTCCACAGTCCATTCTGATTGATTCTATAAATGCTTCTTCATTTCCCAGGGGAACCGCACAAGAAAGGGAGAAAAAAATAACTTGAAATAAATAAAGTGGAGATCAAGAATGCAAATGCCCACTTAAAAAAAAAATCTAATCTGAATTGAGTTCAGTCACCCTGGAGAAGCCTCATTTTCAGTCATCATAATGAGGCAGCAGCTATCTCTGTGCCAGTCAAGCCTCTATATACACACACTCATGCACATTCACTCACAAATGCACACAAGCTCACTGCACACACAAAGAGCAGCACTCACCCAAATCATCTTTCATCTCTTTGATCACTTTGAATCATTGTCACAACGGAAGAGTGTGAATGTGGGTAGTTGAAGCGATATGCAAATTTGCACATGGGAAAAGTTTAATTTATGTAGTGTAGCATATCATTGGTTGGAATTTAAAATGGGTCATAAAGAAAAATATACACTTGGAAGGTATAAAAATATAATTGACCAGGCGTAGACTAGTTCCAGTAGTACAGTGATAACTCCCCTAGTGATGAACTAATTGGTTCTGGGAAAGGTCAAAGAAGAAAAAAACTGAAGATGGAGGGTGAAATCTTTCAGCCTTTATAGCCTGATATCCCCAACCACAGGAGAGGCCAGAGAGGATGAGTTTCTGTGGCAGCCAGCTTGCAGAAGACAAAAATGCATGATTGCCATTGATCATCCGATCGATAATGAGCCTCTACTTAAATATCACATGGCTGTTTTGGGAGAAAAAAGAAAACCTCCATCCTCAAGCTCCTCTATGTGGGTGGTTTGATTGACAGTGTTGTAATTACTCTTAGCTTACAAATCACCCAACAATTGTATGTATGATCATGTATGCTGCTAGCCTAAAATAAAAAAATTAAAGGTTTAAAAAATGAATGGCTGCCCTGTGTTACAATAGGAGGCCTAAAAAAGAACCAACCATGTCATAACTATTCTTTTTTTTTGCAATTTACAATTGCTCACCTGCAGCAGAGTGGCAACAGAAAGAAAGCTGCCCCCTAATCCACTCTAATAGGATTGTGTGGGATTTCACCTTCCTCATTGCTCCTTCCATCTCTTAGTGCCTCAGGCCTGCTGGCAAGGCCTGATAAACACACGCCTGCCTAACACCTAAGAGCAAGCTAATATTAGCATATATTTTGCAACATAGTGTAGAAATACAATTCATACCCACGCACAATTCTTTTTTTTCTGTCTTACGTATTTATTTGTTGGTAGATACCTGGCATCGGTGAGAGACATAGGACAGCAAAGCTCTCTTATGGTGCTCCTACATTGCCTGTTGATAAGGGGGAGGCAGAGCTGTATATAAATCACTGTAGTTGTGCTGCACGACAAAACTCCCTCTCATACACCTCGGTACATCATCACATTCACACGCAATGTTTATTTCTAGCGATCTTTTCTCTTGATCTTCTCTAGATGCTTTTTGTTGTATCATTTCTATAAGATGTGCAGCTAATTAAATAATATCTCACCACTTAGAAGAGGCTTACTTACAAAGTGAGGCTACTCAGCAATAGGCAAAGCAGATGTTTAATCCTGCAATTAATGCCAAGGCGCGCTTGTTATCTCCTGGGTTTGGCTTAAAAAAATGGAGCAAACAATAAAAATGAAGCAGTGTTACAGAGACGACATGAAAATTAGACATAGTAGCATGAGCAATTGACTTGTTTTGTGATATAACAAAACGTAATTGAACATCTTTCTATCCACGTATTACTTATTTTCCAATATATGTGATCTTGTATTACAAGTTACTTGTCCATTTGCCGATTTATGTAAATGAAGACTATACATAATCCACAATGCATTGTATGCACTAAACTGAGTGTGTTAAACCAGTTTGTTTATGCACCACATGTGAGCTACCTACTAAACACGTATATCGCCCTAAGCTAAACAGTGATTTGCTAAAAAAGTACAGTGGAGTGGGTTACACCTGATTATTTTCCCTTAAATGTAGAGGTAGAGATGCAGATGTATTAAATTATTTAAACGAAGGCCCTCCTGTAGTACAAGCATTTTGTAATTATGTAATTATGTATGTATGTATGTATGTAATTATATAATTTGCTTTTATGAATAACTCTAATATTGGAGCATGCTCAGTGAGGCACAGTAGCTCTGTCTGATCTTAAAACATCTTCTTTGTGAGAGCAATATTTGTGCTGATGCAGGTTGGGCTGCATATGGTAATGGGCAGCCAGAGTTGTCTCTAGTCTTAGATCAGAGCTCTGGCCCTGGACTCTGTTTTCTGCCTCACTTCCACTGTGTAATTATCCCCCACACTTGTCTTTTTCAGTAATTAGAACTGCAGTCATACTCCACATCTGTTGGCTCCCTAATAGAGAAGACAACAGCTTCTAGAGACCATTTGGAGTCTGTGATGTTTGGTACATGCTAGCACACACACACACACACACACACACACACACACACTGGAACTAAATAATGCACTGATGTCTGATGGCACATAATCAGTCAAAGAGGCTTTTAACTGGGAATGAAAAAGAAGAGAATCGACTAATGCTTGATTTTATTTAAGTAACTTTGATATGTTTGTTTGCTGGCATGAAAATTAAACACTGGATGCAGAAAAATCTAATCAACAAATTGCTGGCAAACAAAATGGCTGACCTGAACTGAGAGAAAGGGAGCATTGTGTCTGAGGAGCAAATGAGGCAAGTGATGATGAGAGAGTAAATTAGAAGCTGTCGATACTGTGAGACATCTCTATCAGAGCCAAGGCTGTTGGCTGGGGTGGCAGATATGCAGCTGGTCAGGGTAACAAAGGGCCCGTTTGGTGTATTGCTCCATTAAGACACTGGGTCTTGTCAGCTCTGCCTGGATGGGTCATTCTGCTCCACAAGGCAGGGGCTCATGTGTCACTTAGGGCTTAGGGGAAGTGAGCATGGCAGAGGAGGGGGCAGAAGGGTGTGAGTGACACTGGTCGACTGAGCATTCATGGCATAATGTTACCAGCCCAGGGGGCAGAACTTTACCTCAACCATGAATTGATGGTCCCCTGCCATGAAGAAGGAGGGTGGTTGGTATGACTACCCCGGGGCCCCGTCATGATGAGTTGAAGGCTTATCTCTTTCGAGCAGTGTGAGGATAAAATATCGGGAAGTCCTGCAACAGTACGATGCAGGGGCAGATTTTTTGATTAACAATTTCTGTGGAACTGCAGATTATATCAGTGTAGGGCTGCTTAAACGATAGGCTCCGAGTTTATCTTGATACAATATTAAAATGGTATATGTACTGTGTGTCAAAAGAGTTCTTGGTCACTATAATGGTTCCTCCTGTCTATGATGGCCATGAAGCAGTTCTAGCCTGAAATCGGGACAAATCACTGAAAACAATGCTCGCTCCGTGCAAAGAATCTTAAGTTCAGCTGAAGCTAATATAAAGCTTTAAGGAGTGAGTCTGAAAGCATGTGGGCATCTTTCAAAGTTAGTTTTTTCAGTACAGAATGCCCTTTTTCAGTTTCCTCTGACAGTGTTTTCTTACTGAGTCACAGCAAAGAGTTACTTCCTGTAAGTTGCATTAACATTTGTTCCAATAAATTACCTCACCTGACAAAAATACCACCTACATAACACTACCAGGAGATACCCACTTGATTCGGGCAATTCAGACCCCTAAAGCCTCCTATTAGCTTATTAGCTTTTGCATTCACATATTGCATGTAAGTATTTTATTAAAGAGTAACATAGTGTTTTCCTGCCCTCTATGGTTAAAAGTTTCGAGCCTGTTCGACTAGGGTGTGGTTGGGTGTGGTCAGAAGTGTTATGTTGCACCCAACAGTGATGTCATGGGGTCCTAGAGTACACCTGTACATCACTGCAGCAAGGTGAGACATTAAACCACTGGAGGTCAGCAAAGACACGATTTCCAGGGGGTGTTCATTTACTCTTTAAGAAAGACTTGAAAAAATCACAACCTAACCTTTAAGTAAAGGTTGATAAAGTATAAAAATGATTTCTGCTATTGCTCTTTAAAGTTTAAAAAACATCAACTGCTTTCCCTTTTTCTATCACAAATCTCTCAGTTTTTCTCCCTCTTGCCCACTCTTTCCCTCCCCTCCTTTCTCTTCAATGTGGTCATTTTGTACTGTACTCGCCTTGAGGTCTGACTTAAGTGCTCCTATGTTTTCTCTCCCTCGTCGTGTTTATTAGGTTTTGTCGCTCCTATGATTTTGTAGCCGGCATCTTATACCCTTTAATAAGGATGACCAATCATGGGGGCAAGCAGCAATGCCCCACTTTTAGTCTCCACTTAATTTAATTACATCAAATTAGCAAAGCAGGGAGAGAGAGGGGGGAGAGGAATAATCCTTTGCAGCTTATGAAGGCAGGTTGGACACTGTCAGCTGTCCTATGCAGAAATGCTGCTTTGGGATTGTCTTCATTAGAAGGAGCTTAAGGCTCATAGGTCACTGGATATTGTTAAAACAATACTGTGGAAATGAGCTAATTAAAATATTTGCCTTGCATAGTCTAGCCTAAAGACTATGGGTGACTGCCTGAGGACTTTGAATTCTTCTTTTTTCTTGTATGTAGCTTAGTTTTTTTATGTTTGCCTTAGTGCCATTTATAATTTATTGAAAAAATGCTGTTTAATTCAATCGATGATTATCAATAACATATTTAATTTATTAATTAATATACACTACCGTTCAAAAGTTTGGGGTCACCCAAACAATTTTGTGTTTTCCATGAAAAGTCACACTTATTCACCACCATACGTTGTGAAATGAATAGAAAATAGAGTCAAGA
>JAVQJD010077610.1:0-13703 GCA_036023655.1 Nannoperca australis
CTCATCGCCAACTTTTCTCTTCACAGCAGGTTTTGAGAAAGACGTGACGGGCTGGGTGACAAAAGAAACGTACATAGAGAGATTTAAAATCCAACGTAATAAACGACGCTGCAGTTCACCGACGTTGCTAATTTGCGTTGCTTGGCAACGACTCACACACGTGAGTATGAAACAATGCGCGGGCCGCACTAACCCTAAACTTTGCTGTCAAGTAGGGGGCCGCAAAATATCGTCATGCGGGCTGCAATTGGCCCGCGGGCTGCGAGTTTGAGACCCCTGCTCTATAGAGTTCTGGAGGTATGACATATTTTTGAAACGAGGAAGTTAGCATTGCCCTGGTTCCCTCGACAAAAAGCTAACGGGATTTTTCCATTGGATTTTGTATTATTGCTGAAAATAATCTCTGTGGAAAATAAAAGTTTATGATACTCACACTTTGTTGTTCAGCAAGATAATCTTCACAAATGAACACCACATTTAAGTTTTTTGAAGCGTAAATGCAATCACCAGAAGTAGAAACCACCACTACACCACATTTTCCAACTTTTAACTTGAATTTGAGTGCTTTCCTCCTCTTCAAAAGAGTTTGAATAGAATAACAGGCTGTAAAGGTGAACGAGTGAGTTGATGATGTTTAATGTCCTCGACAACCTCTGTTGTCTCATTTAGCCACTTGTTAGCAACCTCCTTTTTTAAGACCCGTAAAAGCTTCAAACTTCACGAGTGGAGTATTTACTGATGTATTTTATGTTGCAGAGCAAAACGTGAAAATCTCTTAAGCTTGTTTTAACCACTGATCTTATTTCAGACATCTAACCTTTGGGGTGAGGGAACCGGAAGTATGATGATGCTGACTAATTTCTGCATTTCAAAATGCTCTTTTAAGGATATCCTCAATGTTACTCAACATAGAAACATATTTTAGCTCATTTTGTTAAAGTTGATTCCACTCCACATTCCAAGCATGTACTGACTGAATGCTTAATACAAGCACTCAAAGTGGGGCATATAATTTGTTACAAAGGATCTGTATTTTGAATTCTAGTGGTAGGGGATGAAAATTACAAGATGATGATTCTCCAGAAAATTCTACACCCATGTGATACAATGTATATTTACATCTACAAGAGGTATAATCAAAAAGTTTAACTGGTGCTTTGAAAGTCACTCTGCTGGCTGCCGCCTGGGAGCCTGCTCACCTCTTAAGTGATGCTGTATTCTTGGTCCAGGTGAAGCTCTCGTGAACAGTTCCCAGGTCAGGTATTTTCAAATGAGCCACTTGTTTTCTGTCAAAAGGTATTTCCTGCACTCCAGTCTGCCCTCAGGCAGATTCCTGTAAGCCCAGTGGTACTGTACTGTACCTAGTTCAGAAAAGGTGACGTGCTCTAATTTAATTTGAACATGCCTTTCACTTTGCTGCGATGCTGTAAAGAAGTAGTTATAAATACACCTTAGAGCCCAGGGAAAAGGCCAAGGTGTTTTCAGGGATATGTATTTTTCATTGCTTTGGATTCCCTTTTTAGGTTGTAAACATTAAGGCCCAATCAAGCTGTCCATTGTAGGAACACTTAGAAAGCATGTGTCCACAGAGGAAAAGGACCCACCGCTCCTCAACTTTGGGAGGTCAGTGTGAGTATAATGTTTGGGTCATCTGTTGTAAAAAACAGACATCGCACGTATTCAAGCACATCATACATAGCCTATAGAAATAGCAGAATGATCCCGAGTGCAGCATGAAGGCAAAGAAGAGAGTTAGAAGAGGGGCGTGATGCATGTACACTTGTTTTAGTCTCTTTAAAAGTCTGTCTATCATAACCTGATAAAGACCTTTTCAGAGCCTAAATTACATTTCTTTGACAGATTGTGGGTCTTTAGAAATGTGTTAATGGTCTAATGTACTTGAATGATCAGTTATGTTTGATAGCAAATTACTCTATCTGAATGTTTTAATGGCTTTTGATAATTTGAGTATTTAGCTCATTGTGTTTTTTTTTTTCTCCTTCGTCTGCACGGTTGAAAATAGTTTAACCTAAGTTATCATAATGGGTTTGGATTTGGCATTGAATGAAATTGGCTCATTTTATTTGACTATCACAAAAATATGCCAGAACATTTCGGAGGGTCTGCAGTGTGACAGACACATCTTTATGAATAACCTTTTTAACTCCATTTAATTTAATATAAATACACTCCCTGTCTGCAGGAAATGCATGGTTAAGTTCACATCCAACAACAGAAAAGTAGTCCAGGTAAGATTGTGGTACTCTGTAATTGGCTTCGTTATGGATTTTGGCTATGGCTTTAGGCTGAGAGTATTGGTGTGTCTTTAATTTATTATTACTTGGTTAAGACTTTGAATCCTCTCAGGCTTGATTTGTGTAAGGCAGAGATTTTCAAACTGTGCGGAGGAGAGAGACGTGGAAGAGATCGAAAAGGACAGGTGCATACCAACCGGAAGTTAGGTGTTGAGGTTTGACCTGATGATTTCACTGCAAGTTGGAGCCAACTGGTGGGAAATTAACTTTTTAAAATGTAATTCCCCACCCTGGCTGGATCTGCAGCAGTGTACGTGAAACAGGATCATGCAGACATGAAGTGACTTACACTATCCTGGGATCATCGTTATGTATGAAAAAACAAATCTGCTTAGAAATCCTAGAAAACAAATGCTCCTTTATAATTTCAGAAGCATCACCTTCACCAACAATTGTAAGCTTAAATAACAAGGCTCAAGTTGTATAACTCACTGAATCCATGGCAACATTCTAATTCCTCATAAAGCATTATGGGAACTGTAGTCTGACAATGTGGAGCAGTGATCTGGGAAGCACAGTTGTCCTGATTTTGTCAAGTGTGTCAGACTTTTCAGTTTAGTTCACTTTGTCTGCCTGCTTATTTACTTTTATTTATTTAAAACAAATACCATTGTGTGAAATGGTGTCCTGGGTGAATGCGACTGTATTCTTTCAACCTTTGTGCTATAATATAGTATAGATATTATTAGTCTACCATTATGAAATATTTTGTATGTTATTTAGAGAAATATGCTTTGCAATTTTAAGAGGACAAAACATTTTCGTTTTGCCATCCAACATACAGTGCCAGTCAAAAGTTTGGACAGACTTTCCCATTCAGGTGAATAAGAGTACTGTAAGTACTGTAGGCTACAGAATAGGTTGTTTGTCAATAACTTTATTACATATATTGGCATACCGGACCTACGCTGTCATGGTAACAATATTAAACACGTGGTTAACGTAGTGAAACTGTTGTGGTTAGGTGCTTAGGTTTAGGATAAGATCGTGGATTGGGTTCAAATTTGTATGGTAGTTGCGTACGTAAGATACGTTACTATGTGAGTTAAAGGAAGTCAAGGTTGACTTTTGGTTTCATGCAGGACACAAAGTCCTGTGTTGTTTGTCCCATCCATCCACCCCGATCACTAGGTAGTATAATGGACTTTAGCCTTTGCTCCCGTAACAATTTCTACAGCCATTACAGAAATGTAAATATGGGTCGTAATAAGCTGCTGCATGACCTATACAGGCGTATTTTTGGGGAGGACAGTTTTGGAAATTGTAATGCTCCCATTGAAGCATATTCAAAGATCATAAAAAAGTAACATTATCGGAAGTTTCCATTCAGCAATCCAGTTATTTCCACATAGTCCATTGGTGGGCGCCGTGGAAACGCATGCCTAGCCTCAATCGTTTTATGATGTTGTGTTTGCTTATTTCTTTTAATTCATTTAAGAATGGACCTGATTCAGAAACCTGCTCTTGGAATTGTATCTGAGGGCAGATGTTTTCTTACAACAGCTTATGTAAACACTCATTTGGCTAAAAATGACCCATTTGTGCAAGAGGCTAGAGATGTAATTGATAGGTTATTCACATGATAAACAGTGGCCGGCTTCAATTATGGTTGAATGAAAGCGTTGTTGTTGTTGTTGTTGTTGCCTTAGAAAACAGATGTCACCAGCATGCCATTTCTGTTAGGCTACCTGTTATTTGTGTTCGTGAGACACAAATCTGGGATGGTTGAATAGTCTGAAGCAGTTTAATTAAAACTGAATCAAAACAAGTTGTTTCTTTTAAATTAAGTCAATTATATTACACATTTGTTATTTAAAATTCAATAGACTTAATTTCAGCAGCAGGTGCTGTTCAAACAGCCTGGTGCCGAACGACGCTCACCTCCCTTAATGTTGGGGCAATGTACATTTGTGTACATTTTATCAAAGTGAAAATATCTTTGGCACAGCTGCCAATTTCCCACCATTGCCTTACAAGGTACCATGCTAGCACTAGCATTAGCGACACTACAGTTCTGCCCAATTCTGCTTTAAACGAATTTGGTTGGCTACAGTTGGCGTCTGAGAGACAACCACAAACCCATGAGCCTGTCTGAACTGTGCTTTCCACAACACCTTCTTTGCTGGCTACTCCCCCCAGATGTCTTGGCACAGAACATGCTGAAACCCTCTTGTTTTTGTTAGATTTGTAGCTCAGAGACTGTAAGCCTAAGATCAATCAAATTTTAGTGGATAGGTTTCAAATCCACCCCCCCAACACACACACACACACACACACACACACACACACACACACACACACACACCTCTGGGCAGGAAATCAAAGCAATTGGTCAGATATTGATGCTACTGTATATCAAGTTATTTTCTGTTGTGGTTTTTGTTTTGGTAACTTCTTTTCACTCTGATTTCTCAGCTTGAGATGAAATCAGTGTGAGTGCTGGTTTTAATACATGCACTACACTATGACTACGGCAGCTGCATAAAAGGCAAGCAAACAGGAAGTAAGGCATATTTCCTTAACACTTAATAAGGTCCCCAGTTAGCTGTTACTTTCTCAGCCAACTTTATGGGTAGATGGCACAGTATTTCTGGTTTATGTAAACAGCAGAATTTCGGCCTTGATGGTTCTCGGGCCCCACTGATGATGGTGGGGTTATAGGAGAGTAGACCGTTTTCACTATTTTGTACCTTTGGTAGAGAATAAGTCCCAACAAAGAGTGCTGACAGTGAGCTCTGTGCAGTATTCTAAGTAAACAGGACATTGAAAAGGTGCATGGTTGTAGAGTTGTCTAATGTCACTTTTCAATGCTTTGTGAACAACAAATCCCATTTACTTCCTTTTGTATTGGGGTGACAGCAGATATCTGAAAACATATGCTGTTAAAATAATTAGCAGTGTTTTAGGTGCATTTGGGTGAACTCATGCTTTTGAAGGTGTGTTGTCTGCCTGGTGTGCAGATACTCAGCGGTTGCGTTCAGACCCAGTCTGGTGTTTTAACATTTCTTCTACATTTCCAGCTGCTCTGGCAGGATTACCTACATGATGTTTACTACCAATTCTATACATATTGGCTACTGTCTTTTCATTCTATAAATTATAGATCACTGTTGGATTTTTCAGAACTATACTCAATGGGGGTAAAGCTAATAAAAAACCTTTTTATAATTGATTGATCATTAAGGCTATAAAATGTCAGAAAGTGGCAACTAAAGCAGCAAATTCTCACATGTGCTTCTGCTCGAAGATTGACTTGATTGACTTGAGTTGTTTCAGCAATTGTTTCAGAATTTCTTTAAATGTAGACCAATAATAATCAGTTTATCGTTTTAGCTCTAATATTTATGCATACTTTTTGTTCACATGGTTGCCATTTATTAGAACATTTTTAACAATTTATGCTTTTAAAAAGTGAAGGGGACAAAATCAGCTATTTTAAAAGTGGTTCGGTCCGTGTCCCCGTCGTCCCCAGTGTAAATGACACCTATGATAATTGACTAAATAAACACTAAACACACACCCGCATTTAACTGATAGGAATAATGAAAAGCATTCTCTTTTTGTGGTAAGTATCCAACGGTGTTCGGTGTTCAACACTAAAACACCTAATTAAAAGGGAAAAGTAAACCGTTTTTGACGTAAACACATTAAAATTGAGACTGCGTTTTGAATAGAATCAGAGTGTCAGACTGCGTGAAAAGACACTAGACTTTGTTCACCAACACCATTTCCCTGGAGGAGCATGTCCCCAGCACCCCGGCTGCTGGTTACTTTTCCTCTGCGCCCGGCTACTCGCTGTGCTTGTGGAAAGCGGCGCCTCTGAAAATAGGGAGCATATGCTACAACAAGGAACGCCACTTCAAGCCATGCTTGTTTCTTAACATTAGCACAGCGCAAAGAAACTGAAGTGAAGTTGAGAAAAGACCTAGTTGTCAGTTGCATGTTCTCAAAACATTGTATTATACTTGCAAAAAAAAGAGGCACGGATAACAATCCCAAACTGGCGCCCACCAGTAATTATGTTGTGGGTACAAAGAGATTTTTGCCCTTCTAAAGGGAGAAGGGGAGTGTAGGTGTATTAATTCCTATTCCTTCCTGCTTCCTCGACTTGGAAGTTCAGATTTAGAAAAATAGACCCCCCTCCCTCAAAAGAAAAGAAAAAACAAGAACTGTCACATTGACTGACGCCAATCGTATATAGCATCTGTGTTCCCACTACTGCTCCCTATAGTATATGCCACACTGTGGCAATGTGGGAAACTGACAATGTCAATTTATCAGAACAAAAGAATTCCTCAGCAAGAGGAATACACATCTTTGGGCCCTGGAGACAAAAATCATTCCACCCCCACCCATACCTGTATCTAAACAGAATGTAGGACATTCACAACACCAGAAATAGAAATTTCAGTCACAATTATCATGTTTGAATGTATCCCCTGCAGTCAAAAGTTAGTCACTTTAGGAGTTAGAGCTGCACTTTAATGCAAACTTTCTCAAAGTAAACAATTGAATGGAAGGCACTGAGATGAATTAAACACCAAACAGCTGCTGCAACCCAATATCGGACAGGTTAACTGATCCAGATCCATTCTGCCCTACATTATGGTCTCTTTGGGAAACTTAATTTACATAAATTCGTGCTGCCTTCATTTTGGAACTGTATTATTATGTTGTGTTTTTATTTTCTCAGGTTTCTGATCCTGTAGTCCCCATCAACACTTAGTGTTAAAATTTGGGTGAGTACACTACCTAATTTGTCCCTCCTTTCCACAACAGTTCAATGACGGATATTCACAGACCACAGTGACCTCCATGAACACTGCTGTTTTTTGTGAAAGTTTAGTGACTATCTTGTATCACAAAACATTTCCTTTTCACTATTCCACCTCTGCCACGCTTCTTTTTTTTTTTTTCTCCAGACATTTTGAAAAACAAACAAAAAAAAGATGGGTATTGTTTTCAGTATTGCAGTGAAAGTGAAGCTTTTGACTCTGTTGTTACTGTGTTGTGAGGGTGTCTTAAAGAGCCGTACATTTCAGTGCTGTGCAGACATGAAGTCAGAAACTTTTCATTTACACTTAAAATTTTCTTTTATAATTCAGGAAAGGCTGTTGAATCTAAATGATTGTTCCAATTTAAAGACCCTTCTGTAAAGCCATTTTATCATGATGTAAAATAAGGAGAGATTCTTATCCAGCTCATCCAGTTTGCTGTACTGAACTGGAAATGAGCCATGAATTAAATAAGCACACGTGCTTCTGGGATGAGTTTAATGCTTGTTTTACTACAAGTACCCATTATAATATTGCATTAACCTTTTCATTGTTTCTTAAGCAGGAAGGCAAAGAATGTATTTGTATTTTACTTTTTTATATAATAATTATATATTATTGTGTTATTATTATGTTGGTTTTTTTATGATTATATTTTCGGGCATTTTGTCTTTATTGGATAGTGACAGCTGCAGAGAGAGACAGGAAACGCTTGAGAGAGAGCAGCAAAGTGCCCAGACTACCATACCACCATTTGGATAGTCAATATGACAGTAACAGTAAACAGTTACCTTCTGGCTTGTGTTCAGGTTGCATGTTTTGTCAGCAGCAACTGAAATATGGGAGCGACTGTCAAAATTTGTAATTTTTAAAGAATTTGTCTTGTAGACCTTATTGCTGCACATTATGTAAGCATACGGTACATTAATTAAGCCTACAGTGATTCTTTGTCTTTATATCCTGATTAGCTGAATCGTTGTTGGCATTATTTCTGATAAGCTGCTGAGAACTCCCTTAACAGCCATATCAAAAGGATGTTTGCATGTCCTGATAACACTAATGGTCCTTGCTATAATTGCTTTAAGAGACAATTTCAACAGTGTTTTAGTCATGCTTGTGTGTTTTTCATTCTAATACATGTCTAGACTTGATTTTTGTTTTTTTAGTCCTGTCACTTGTATGCCTTTATCTCTATCTTCACTTTGAAGAAACTTACTTGAATATATGTATATGTATAGCGAATACAATGAGACAATGTATAGCACAAACTGTAAATGCAGACATTGAATTGAGCAAGCTCTGAGGGTGTCTGTGTTTAGCAAAGCATGCACAGTGGTTGAATACCAAAATTCGATATATTTTTGAAACAGATGGCAAGGTGCTCATATGGGAACCTGAGCTTTTCTTCACTGAATATGAAAATGGTGAACAGGTGGTCCAAGAAGCCTTCTTCCCTGCCAGGGCATTCATTAACACTCTTTTATTCTTCTAGTAATAATAAGCTTATACTAGTGCCCTCTGAGATATAGGGCAGACAGAAGAGCTGCTTCTTTTTTCTTTTTTTGTGGAAAAACTGGCAAATCTGTGGCCTTGTTATGTATTATTAGACACAACCCTCTCTAGCAACATCATACTCGCGCAGTGTTAGCGTGTTTTATGATCTAATGGGTGTCCACGATTCTGTGTTTATTAGATTGAGCATGGGTTTATTTTGTGATTGTGCTTTAACTCCTTTTCATGTCTGTGTGACCACCATCAACCATAAACTTTGTAACTGTTAAAGGGTCACGTCACTGTGACAGTTGTCCTCCTAAAATGAAGCGCTGTTAGCAGGCTTGTGTTTTTCGATTTTAACAGCTGGTTGTTAGCTAATGTAACATTAGCTCAGCAGCTCAGGGGAAATTGAGAGCTGATAGCATACATTTTAGATTATATCTGATACCTTTGGCGTTATTTGTCAGACATGACTTACAAGTAGTTTGTCATTGTGTGTAAATAAATGTAATATCACTGTAGGATGTAATCATTGGGATAATGAAAAGCTCATTTCAAGTAGCTTTTATAAATGTGAACTACAGTAAATTGACGTGGTTTTCTGGATAAAGATGATTACGGTTGTTTGCAGATAACCTTCAGATAAAATACTGATATATTTGTCAGTGATCAACAGCATTTTATTAATGGCTTTAAATGCATATCGCTGTGTAACTTAATACTTCATTGGGGAAATTATTTAACCCCCCTCATTTTGTAGAAGATTGCCATGGAAACTATGGGCTCACATTTTCATCTAAAATATGTCTTGGGGCCATCAGTGATGCCAAAATCACTTTGTCTTTTACACTTTTTTCAAGGTTTTTTACAGTCATTTTACAGTCAAAAACAATCATGTCACTTTTTCTTTTTTGTTATTTTACATTTGTAGTACAGTTATCATTTTTCAATCTTCAGAGAGTGCAGATGGTCAGGAGTAGAAGAATGATTCTACCTGGTGTAGATTTATTAAAATGCATCTCAATCAGTCAGAAGAGCCCCAGATTTATTCTCAGCAAATCATTTACACTACAGAGTCGTTTTGCTTTGTAACAAAGACGTAAGGTGAGTAATTTCCCAGAAAGAGATATATTTGTATTGATTCATCTTGACCTTTCTGTCATCCCTTTTGAAAACTAAATTATGAACAACCACGGTTGCTGAAAGTGATTTTGTTTTTGTTATTTAAGAGATATAAAAAAGCTGTTTATTCAGTCATTCAATCATTTATTTGTTCTTCCACTCCAGAACCCTTAAGAGACATTTCAGCATAACATAAGCAAAGAGAAATATGAGTGGTTACATAATAAAGGCTCAACCCAATGAAATGCATTTTATCCACAGCCTTACAGCTGCATACATCTTCTGATTCATGAGCAAAATACTCAACACATGCACACAGGCACATTTTCTGTATAGTATGCATAGAATAAACAATAGTTTTCCCGCTTTAAGTTGTTATTGAAATGCAGTGTGTTACATACAGTAATTACTCTGAGAATCAAACACATTTTAAAGCAAAATAACAAAAAAATGTGTTTTACATGTCTCAGACAACATTACAGCATCACAGTAGCACAGGGGTGGACTGACGGAGACCCACTTACATGCTTGGGCCGTAGTGGTGGTATAAACTTAACTTGCCAAGGATGGTTCTTGGTTTCTCCGACTGTTTGTTTGGATTCCTGGCTCACAGTTTGTCTGTTTGGGCCAGATTCTTGAAGCACACATCAAATCGACGGATGACTCGCGAGGCCGGCTGCCAACTGAATTTCAAGAACAGTTTAGCTTCACTGTAGAATTTAAAATGCTTAACTCTTTCTTGGGCTTGACTAGCACTACAGCCAAACAGTTTTCCTTGACTCATTTCAGAATATAGGTGCTTTATGTAAATGGACAAATCCTTCAGTGTTTGCTGGACTCTCAGGGAAAATACTTCTCTCTCATTCAACAGCCATGCATTCCATTCCAACCTAATACCAGCCCACTGTATGTAAGGTAAACATATATTTTAGATCAATTTAAGTCCTCACTCGGATTCACAGTGTTCCTCACATTTTCTTCAGAGCTTTTCCAACTGGGTAATCTCAACAGTATGTATGCATTTGGTTTTAAACCTCTTGTGGAACTGAAAGAAACGCACATATAGCATCTTATCCAAATCTGTGTTAGTTTGGTGTTTGCTTACATTGCAAAATACCATCTGAAACATTCTCTTTTTTGCTCATATCAAGTCAATAGAATATTTTAATGATAGGTATTCTTGAACTTTTGTAGCATTTTTCATATAAAGATTTAAAGATGCTACTATATATCAGATTCTTTTTCGGGCTGTCTCAAACTTTCACCTTTGACCTTTGCCTAAAGGACAGTGTTGCCTTCCAGTAGCCCAACTCTGTGTCGCGACTATGAAACTGTAGTATAATGCTTTCAAAGTTCTTAACTAGAACACGTCATGCGTCATGAAAAGAGATGCTGTGCAGGACAATGCGCAGGCAGGCTACCAATGACTGAAGCACCACATGGCCAGTTCTATTCCAGCTAATGATGATACACAAGTTGTGCTTCAAGAGGTGAACTATTTGCATCACATTTGATGCCTTGAATATGGATGAGGCAGAAATATAATTTATTTTGGTTATTTTGCAGATTTAAATCGACCCGGAAAATCTGCCCTAGATTCAGCCTGTTGTTGTTTATCGGTATGTGTGTTCTATCTGCCAGCTCTTAGTTTACTAGCTAGATCACTGTCAGGACACACGTCTGCTAGCAACACCACTGTAACAAATATTGAACCTACTGTTCATAATATAAGTAGCATTTCACTTCTGAATTCCCCTTGGAAGAAGACTGGAACACCAAATGGGTTGCTTTTATCTTCTTTTGCAAATATTCCAAGAAAGTGAAGAACCCCCTAAACAAAGTCGTGAATTTGCTACACGTTCAAAATCTCCACAGGAGGCATTGCCATTACATAGTGACTGAATGTATCAATATGAGGCATCAGACTATGTACATTTTGGTTTCAGTGCTTTAAATTTCAGATTTGAATTTGGCAGATTTTTGAGATTCAAATTCAATAGTCACAGCAGCTGACAGCACTAAATCTCAGGAAGTAGAGCCTGTTTAAATATAACACGATGTAATCACAGTGATAGCCCAAGTGTGGCCTGATTGGATGGGCCAGAAGATGAATAATAATAATGACGCTAATGATTATTTCACTATTTGTTTACATGGTGCTTGAAGAGTTTTGCATTCATAAGCACTGCTTAACAAAGTCCCACAATAGCTCTGTTGTGGCTTCTAATATTGTGGGATTGTGCAACTAATTAACATCAGATTTGGCAGATCTTGAATGAGGCTGAGTAGTGTTTTTTCCACTTTTCTTTTCTCTGCCTGCTTGACTTTCTTAATTTCTTTATCCTTCCTTTCTATTCCACCAAAAATACACATCTGAGTCTCTGCCAAGTCCGACTCCAGTGAATAAGAATCGGTGAGTTATGACGGTTGAGGTGGACGCGGCCAAATGGTCAGAGCTAGGTTACACAGCACCTGAAATAATTAATTTGCTCGTGATGTCTCTCCTAAAGATGCTACCACAATCAAATGCATTAAGGGGAGGTAATCCGTCACAGACGGTGTTGGTGTTACGCCATGTATTTGCCAGACTAACGCACACAAATTGATAAAACAACTTATTTGTTCTTGAATGTGTTAGACTTGAACTACACCAAAAAGCAAGCCTTTTTAGTACTGAATACTGTCTCCCTGTAGGCCTGAAATTTGGCTGTATAAAATGGGATGTTTCATTGTTCATATGGAACGGTGGGCGTAGCTACCATTGGGGGAAAATGAGATCATGTTGTTACTTTGTTTTTGTTTAAGGAATTTGGGGGTGTAAGCAACCCGAGCAATTTACATTGTATTAAAACACTTACACATGGTTGGTATATTAAAAGCTGATTCCAGTGTTTTTACACTCCGTACATTCAGAGTAGATCAATGTTTAAGGCTACCAAAATAATAATTCTATAAAGTCTTTAGCATTTCTCCCCCAGAATTGTATTCCTGGTAGTGTGAAGAAGACTGAACAGCACTTGGATCTTTCAGTTGGGAAATAAAATCTACACAAAGTATAACTGAAGTTAAATAAATAGTAAATAAATAACATCTGACAAATCCAAGTATTTAAAAGAAAAAGATGCTCTTGCCGTTCTGCATTCAGCTGCATTGTCATCAGTGACGGTAGCAAGTTGTCCCCGTGGATATAAACCATAAAAGTCCACAGTAACTTCTTAAACGACTTCTGTAACATAACCCACTCCAGTTTCCACAGTTTCATCTGTATACTGTGTACGTTCCAAACACCCATATTTTCACCAAAATACAGTACCAGTCAAAAGTTTGGACACACTTTCCCATTCACTTCAAACTTTCTGGTACTGCTAGGACAGGGGTCGGCAACCCGCGGCTCTTTCATCCTTATACTGCGGCTCCGCGTGGCTTGGGAAAATAAATTATAATAATTAAAGTATTTAATTAAAGTGTTTGTGTTAGTTGTTTTTTTACATTTTAGTTCTAAATTGGAAGATTATTGTGATCTTGAAATATAAAAATTTATATTATTTTTCATCGTTCAAAATAAGCGTCACACTCGCAGAAGCCGGTATACCCGGTATTTATGCAGATATTTTGCAAATATTTATTTTTAATTTGTTAGTGACAATGCTTTTTTCCCCAATTAATTTTTTTAATTCAGGTCAATGCTCTGAAAAGCCAAAAGGTGGTAGCTCAGTGGTAGAGCGCATGCTTTGCATGTATGAGGTCCTGGGTTCAATCCCTGGCTGATATTTTTAAGAGTTCAAATAAATAAAATTTTAATTTCTCTGTAGCACTTCATGGATTTCATAAGCAACACACACATATATAGTTGTTTATACAAAGCGTAAAGGTAAAAACAATATATACAGTGTTATCTTCATTTTAGATGTCAAAGTATTTGCGGCTCCCAGTGTTTTCTTTTCTGTGGAAACCGGGTCCAAATGGCTCTTTGGGTGTTAAAGGTTGCCGACCCCTG